>CALSCE010010695.1:909435-981136 GCA_943593645.1 Bovichtus variegatus | reverse complement strand
TCATTGTGCAACCTACATTTTGGGTTTTGTCTAAAAAAAAAAAAAACTTAAAAAAAACTCACAATTTAATATTTTATTTAAAAGTTATGCACATGTAGCTGCTGTAGCCGGAGGAGACGTTATTATTTTGACGGAAAGTTTCAAATATCGTTTTCTGTCCTGGTGACAAACATCTAGTCGAGATTACTTTCAGAAGTGTTAGACAACAGACGGTGACTCGGTGAAACCTGCCGTGACTAACGCCGAAGTATTTCTCTTCCCGGTCCAGTGCCGCTGATGAAGCACTTTATTATTTTTTTTTTTCCTCTTAAAATCTGTCCTTGTGCCTGTACAAACCTGCTAAAAAAATGTAATTCCACAGCACGTGCACGGTGCCCTCTGACAGCAATCAAAACAAAAAGGAGTGGAAGGAGCGAAACGCCTGCCCCGCTGAGAGAAGATGTGACCAATAAACCCGCGTCTCTTCAGCCGGTCATGCGACACTGCGCGGCACATACAGGCCCCTGGTGTCTCTTACAGAAATTCCCAACGTGCCTCAGGCCTACATCTAGTTTTCATCATCACCCCCGAGCTCCTGCTCTGGATGCAGCACAGCTGGGAGCTCGTTCGTGCAGCTTCACAATAACACAGCTTCAGGATAGAATAAATTACAGAAATATGACTAGTCCAAGAACAGGACTAATTTTCATTTCTAAGCATTTAGCAGACAATGGTTCCCGAAGCAGATTATAGCGAATCAGGCGTCTGGAGTTTCAGGCCAAGTCTGCGTTTATTGCAGCAGATATCAGGCTGTAGGTGATTGATAATACGTTATAAAAAGAAAAAGGTAGATATCTTACGTTCATGTCGCAGAAGGAGCCGAGGATGTTGCTTTCATGAGCAGATATGTCCTGATGGGAAGAAACAGAGACAGTGAGATTAATGTTTTAGAGCTCAGAAATGAAGAAAAAAATAAAACTTCACCCACGTCATGCACAAAAAGACTAATTATTATTTTAATGCTGTGATGTTAGTTTTCCCAGAATTCAGAAGTTTCTGAATTACAGCCCACTGTTCACATTCAAAAGGAGATTAAAAAGATAAGAATGTGTTTTGGTATTGAGCAGTTTGTTTACACCACAGAAACACACATCCGTCACATCTGTGTCGGCTGATACCCTTCTATGGTCTGTGAGGACATCAATATTTAAGAGATTTTCTTGATAAATCTGACGGTATATATACTTAAAAAGGAACAGTTTTGGGAAATGCGCTCATTTGTTTTCTTACCGAGAGATGGATGAGAAAATCAACATCACTCTCATGCATGTGCATTAAATCCACAGCTGGAGCCAGAAGGCTTAGCTTAGCTTAGCTTAGCTTAGCATAGCATAAAGACTGGAAGCATGGGGAAACAGTTGCCTGGGTAACTCAAAAGTAGAGGCAGATGAATTGGTTGGCTGATTAATGAGGCAGATTAATGTCACTGTGAGATCATCAACATTGGCCGATTATGTATTAATTATAGTATTTCACTGGGACAAAACCACTGCACTAACATTGTCTTTTTATTTCTTTATTTATGGAAGTTTACACGTTTTTGTTGTTTCTCAGAAACAAGGAGATGCTGCTATATGCTGTTCAGTGCACTTTTCATTCATAAATTGTTTTTTATTACTTGGATATTTACCTATTTGATATATTTTTATTTAATGTAAGTGCACGACAGACAGAGTGCAGATCCACTTAGGAAAACAGATACAATGCAAACAACACTGTTAAATAATGTTAACGTAATGTCAGCAATTTTGTGTCTCGTACTTACTAATATTAAATTCTGGCATTTTATCAGATGCAAAAAAAACTAAAAAACATCTAAATACCGGCATTAGCCATTAAAAAACCGAAATGGGTCGACCACTACTTCAAAGTTACAAAAGTTTTCCTCCCAAAACCTCTAAAGTCCACTAATCAACACAACATGTCTTGTTTCTTTAATCCAAACAACATTTAAAAACATGAAGTCGTAGTTTTATGGAGAATTAGGGCAGGACCAGGAAGTGAGGTCACGGTTTACTGTGTATTATTCAGTAAAAATTGGTTTAAAAAAAGAGAAATTAGGTTCGAACTCATTGAGAGACTTTATTATATTTTATATATTACAGTTTGTCCACCAAAAATAACCAATAAGTTTAATTTAACACTTTAATATGCACATTAAAAGGGATCAAAAATATCTTTATAGGATAGAATATCCTCCTAAACCCACACCTGCAGGCTGTAACCTGCGGCGCTGTGTTAGGTGTGTGATCTGGGAGACGTCCTCACCTCTATGGTGGGGTGTGTGTTGTGTTTGTAGGCTGTGTAGAGGGGGAACTGGATCTGGAAGATCTTGGCGGCACACAACAGCAGTTTCTCCCTCTCCTCTGTGCTCCAGGAGCTGAACGGGTCCTGGCTGTCGCTGCTGCCTGCTCCACCATCACCTCCACCCCCGGCCGCACTTCCGCTCTCCCCAGGACCCAGTGCTTCCATCTGGGCTTCACACGGCTGGTTGGCCCCCTGGCCCTGGGTCTTATTCTGGTTGAGGTCAGGGGCGTCGGCATCCTCTTCGGCAGAGTCTCTCTCCACATTCACAGGTTCGTCCTCCCCGGGTGAGGACGGCTGAGGGAGGCGCCCGGGTGCAGCCTCGGCTCCGCTCCATTCAGACCCCCCCTCAGCCCCAGACACGCCTCCTTTATGAGTGTGATCCTGGACGCTGCAGAGGCGGTCTCTCAGGCTGCTGATCTGAGCGATGACCAGGTTGATGAGGGCGTAGACCAGCTGATTAAAGACCTCCAGGTGCTTGTACTCCTTGAAGCAGCAGAGACATTGTCTGAAGACACAACGCAGAAGAAACAGGAGGCGTTAAAGAGGGAATAAACACTTTTCCATGCTGAATGATTTATGAGCACATCTCTGGTCAACACAAGATATAAAGTGGAGCTTTTGCAGGATTCTTTGTGGGGAAACTACGTTTCACAAATCTGTCTATAAACTCAACTAGTCAATTAAAAAAGTTGACTAAGAATTTCTTAAGTCGAGGACAGCCCTACTGTAATTACGGAGCTACAAATGACAAAAATACTTGCAGCATTTCTAAAAAAACTGCGACGCTATTTGAGTTTTTTGTGTGTGTAAAATGTAAAGGCTCAGGCTGTAGCTGTTTGCCGACACCTGGAAGCTGCTCGACTTCCTCTGACATCCAGATCCATTTTCTTCATATCTGTTTACATTCTATCTATGATTTCTGTTTCTGATACTCTGTACTGCCTTTTTATTATTTGTTATTCTGTACACAAGACATCCATCGTGGGTCTGTCTGTGAACAGAGAGGGATCCCTCCTCTGCTGCGCTCCCTGTTAAAGCAGGTAAAAGCCCCTCGAGGCAAATTTGTGATATTGGGCTATATAAATATAATTGACTTGACATTATGGTCATATAAAAAATAGATAAAAGGAAAGAAAAATTATTGTAGTTTTAAGAATTCAGTGACAATTTGACATGCAAGTTGCTCAAGTAAGAGTAAAATCTGTCAGAACTTTTGGGTGAATAAGTGTTATAACAGTCGTTAGTCTGTGCATATGAGTAGACATGAAGTTTATTTTCTTTGATGCTTTAGCTCAGACGCAATAAATTCCATAAAGAAATATTTCAAGGATGCAACATAGGGATTGGTAAACCTGCACACAATATGGCAGTAGACTACTCCCTTTATGTTTTACGATTTATGTTTAATCTCTGCATGTTTTAGCCATCTTCGCTCACTCTTCTCCACTGGGAAAATATTACAGAATGTAGCATTGAACCCAGATCTTTAGTTTTTAAATCAGAAATCCTGTTCTCATCGAGCTGCAACCTTTTGAAGAAACGTCTCTTTCCAATCTGCACAAACTCAACTTTTCGTCCAACATGCTGCGACTGCGACGTGCATTCAAATGAGCTTGACATGCAAGAGGACAATACGCATCAAGACAAAAGTAGATTTTAAAATACTACATTTCCATTCAAATTTTCTTGCCACACAGTAAACCGAGTGTGTGCGAGTACACTGATGTTTTGCCACGTCTCAGTGTACTTCTTACCCATCACTTAAGTCTAAGTACAGGACGGGTCACCAGCAATTTCCTCTTATTTTCAACAAAGACGGAAGTCTGGCACACTTACGAATAAAGCACAAGAGGCCAAGGAAGGATTGCTTCATGGTAACATTTAAACAAACCAGTCGGCAAAATGTTGAATGTCTGGGTCAGCGACTTCACGTCTCCTTCATTACACCAAAATATAAAAACACTCCAGCTCGACTAAAAGCAGAACAAAAACACCAAACTTAATGAGTCGTCATCGACTGTCAGATTAGTCTGTTGCTGCTCCCACAAAACAATAATCATCGTTCTGCTTGGATAATATTTAATTATCCGTGTGCAAATTGGCAGAGCATGAAAGCTCCTCTGAAGCCTCACATTGTGAAGCCACATTCACACCTGAGAGCTGCCAACCACAGACTTCACCAGATTCTGTGCCTTGCTCGAAGGCAGCGGGACGATAGTGACATAATGAGTCATTGAGCTGGGAAGAAGCCAACATGACTGGAGTTTGTCCTCATTTCATCACATTCACGATGGTTTTCCAGCTTTTATTAAATTAGATTGACCGTTTTCTCTCTTTTCTAATGTTTCTGAAACACACACTGTCCTATAGCCTCGACAGAGTTGAAGGAGGGGGTCAAAGAAAACGCTGACCACACCAACTTAAAGTGATAAAGTCCTGCTGAACTTGACTCGGTTAACATTTAGTACCCAACACTACCGTCAGGGCTCGAGACTAATGTGTCCCTTGTCCCGGGGACGATAGAAAACGTGTTTGGGATGAAGAGACTAACAGCCAACGCTAAGGAGTGAGGTTCCATTGGGAAACATTATGATGCATTCAGGCTCTAGTCAGTAAAAACGAGCACTGGGTGAAAGCAAATTATATCGTTATCATGATGTGTTCAAGTGTAATCTTGTAAAAATTTAGTTTTTGGTAAGACACTTGAATAAATACAGTTGTTTGAAGGAGATGTTTTCACAGAAATATAGATATTAGAGAGGGAATTATGATTAGTTTAACTCCCTAACAAAAACCAGTATGCATCATTTTTGCATATCGTTTAGCTTTTCTTTTTTTACTGTTTTATTGAGTAGGGTATTGAAAATCGTGGAATTTCACTGGTATTGGTATCGACTACTACATTTCTGTTATTGTGACATCCCCAGCTGCAGCCGCTTATTACAGTCTGGAAGAATCGTAAACTTTTAACACACAGGATCAAGGAAAGCAACATCAAAGCTGGTTTTTCTTTGAGCGTAATTATGTAAACGTTATCAGCTGACTCGTGTGAGATTTCCGAGAGGATACGCACTGACCTCTGTGTCCAGGAGCTGATGTAGCCCAGCACTCGCAGGGCATGTTCCTTCTTTAGCTGGAAGCCTCCTTCACTGCCGTCTGCATCCGATACTGAGGAGGAACAAGACAAAATACCTGTTAAGAGAAACGCTGGATACAGAGAATGACAGAAAAACATTTCACTCTCCAAAGAACAGCTGACTGGACACCACCAATGAACTGGTGCTTTGTTTTTATGGTTGTCAGTCTGTCAACAACACACACTGTTACTTTCAGGACATCAAACTCCATTCAAATTTACAACGGTTAAACATCTATTTGTTGGACCGCTTTGCTAGAAGTGGGTACAGCGCATGCCGTATAACCGCAGCACCCCGGGTTTGGTTTCGACCTTGGGATCTTTGTTGCATGTCGTGCATCCAGCCTATCATCTGTCTAATAAAGGCTGCCGGCTGATATTATTCACCAATATTGGTTTATCATAGATATATCAGTATCAACTTACAGTATATGTAAGTCGACACGCACATCAAAGTCCTGTTTTACAGGATATACATACATCCTTTTGACCCTTACTTTGATTTTTTTGCCTTTAATGGATAAAACAGGAAATTGAGAGAGAGAAAGAGAGGACATGCAGCAAAGGGCCGCAGGTCAGATTCGAACCCAGGCCGCTGCACAGACTCAGCCTAGTACACGGAGCGCCCGCCCTACCAGGTGAGCTACCAACCCTTACTTTTCTTAATTTCATTCTTTTTCTTTATAATTTTCATATTCTGCCATCTTACATTTACTGTCAATAGCTAAATTCATTGTTCAACTGTATATCCTGTCAGAATATCCAGGTCACAAGTCTTTATATAAATATATATAAATATAAATAAGTTTTTATAATATCAATATTTATGTTGAAGGGTTACTCCAATGATTTATCATTGCACCTCCACAACGTTCTCAGGAGACATTTAAGGGAGAACAAGACATCCTAACACTGGATCCTACATTACCCACAAGGCAACCTGTAAATGTGCAAATATTTGCAAAACGTCACGCCACAACGGACTTTCTATTATAGATTTGTAAACAGAGAAACTGGAGGGTTGTCACAAAGTCCTACAGAGCCACAGAAGACGCATGTATGTTTTAACAGTAGCACTTCCTATGACCGTTAAACTAACTTAGGAACGGTAGGATATTCTCCGAAAATATCACGGTTTCACTGTATTACATTATTATCATTATGAGTTACAATGATCCTTAAATAATTATAACAAAATTATAAACCTGATACAAAGAAAGCATAACGTTATATAACTAAAGCATGCAAGTGTACGTGTTAGCAGCACTATAGCATGTTAACTTAAATACTAAATATAAAATATCAGTTGTGAGCTTTTAAAATAATGTCCTACGATTATTAACAATTAACATTAATATATATATATTGTAGGTGCAGCCAGACTGCTGCTTTCTACACCTTTAAAAAACACACAATTTTTCCGCATTTTCTTGTAACTCAAAAAAGATTACCACATTTTGGGAGAATATACTTGTACGCCTTAAGACTGTAAGGCTATCTTGGATTAATAACAGAAGATGTGTAAAAAAGTGACATGTATCTCTGAAAAATTCTACTAGCTGCCTGCACAAAAGTGGCATCTAGAAACTGGCATAAAAAGTAAACCTCCCAGTCTTAAAAGAACGGACTCAGTAAGAGACACGGTGCATATGGGAAGAAAACACCGACATGAATACGGACCGGATCACTTTCACTGCAAACAATGAGGACGCGGTCATATCTGAATCTGGACACAATCAAAAGGACAGCAGGGACACACAATTCTAAACGTACGCCCCGCAGAGTCCCCGTGCTTTGTTGATGTTTTATCTTTATGTCTTTGGTTAAATGACTCAAAAATGTATCATTACATCACGTGTTTCCTCCCAACTGCTGATGTCAGCCTCAAAAGCCGTTATCAGATGGGATACAATTTTGGAGGCTGCCTACAACAATGAGATTAAATATTTGCACCAAGCTTCAGTCTGAAGTTACTGTTGTTGTGTTCACAAGATCCACATCAGTCACACCCAGTTGAGAGGAATCGAGTGTCTCCACTCGCCAGTGAACCGCTGACCAGACTGTGACAGAACAGACACACAGACAACAAAACGCGGGCAACAACGATACTCAACCACCTCGGCCGTGCAAGCAAGAAGTTGTCCCCGACTGAAACTGAAGCCTTTCAGCTCAACGTGAGAACAGAAGCTGCTCCGAGGCTTCAGAACCAGGATGAACCAGATTGGGCCGTTTTTCTTGCAGCCGTGCTGAGGGAAGTCGTTTCACTGCTTTGATGATGATGTTGGGAACAGGCACACAGGTGCCAACATTAAACCCAGTTTTTATGGCTGCTGTTTATCGTGGGTATAAATATAAAAGAGGGGGAGGACACCTGCACTGTGTGATCACACTTCTCAGCTCAGCAGTGACTGCAACATTCAGCCAGACTGGAGGCGTTTAAACATCAACGCTCCAGCTGCGACACCATAAGTATAGTTTAAAAAAAAAAAAAAAAAAAGTCTAAATGTGTTTTTGAAAGGTAACAGAGGTTGACTGAGAAAAGATGTGAAGTGCACAGAATGACAGAAATATGTCAGAAAGACGCTCTTTGATAGAGTCCTGTCTACCACTCCGCTTCAGTGTTTTCTTTTTTAGAATTACACCTGAAATAAAGGCTTTGTCATATTTCATAAAGCTGCAACTGGATTTAGTCATTAGATTAACCGGATTAGGGGTTTCTGGCACAATTTGGAGACATGGAGAAGGGACTAAATGTCAACACTTGTAGTATAAACGACAACTTCATCGTCAGACTAACACAAGCTGTACCACCCATCAACAGTGATGACAGCACACACACACACGACATGAGCCACACACACACACACACAGTTGGCATCTGAAGGTTGTCACACTTCATCTGTACAGAAGGTAGACAATCCTTCCACAGGCACAGCGGGTTCCTTTCATCTAAAACATCTTTTTGTTTTGTTCCATTTACAAAAAAAACAAAACAAAACAAAACAGCATCTTCCCAACAATAAAAAAAGACACTGATGTACGACTTTATGATCATCTCAGAGACACAAACCTTGACGATACATCTCGTCCTGCCAGATTTAAGACTCAAACCTGACCCGAAACCAGAGGCTACATTTTTTTTTTTATATTTTCATCCATTATGGACCATTATCTCACCAGGCTAATATAAAACACACTGGCCACAGAAGACTGGCTCATTCAGAGAGCAACATTTCTCACTGAATTACATCTGAAATACAAAAACCAGTGCCATCATTAGTTCTACTAAATAAGAAAGTGGATCTGAACAAAACGAGCCTTGATCATCAGCATTTATTTACGACGTTAACGAAAAGGTGAAAAAGAAGCAGTCCTCGTTTCAGCTTGGACAGAAATGCTTTTTGAAATCAACTTAAAAAGCTGAACAGTAAAATAATGTTTGAGGATTTATCTGCCTCTGTGGACATTATTTTAAATAGTTTGTTGCTTCGGTTCAACACGTAGACGTGTTTCTGTGTCTGCTGCTGGGAAGGAGATTAAACGGCAGGAAAAGGTTCAGGAGGATCTCTGGTCTGAAGCTGTGTGAATAATGTTTCCTGCTCGGGTGCACAAAAATGGATTTATTTTTAATTTCTTTCTCAGCAGCTTACCAAAATAACCTGCTTCTGGTGGCCTCCACCAAATAACATAGCCACTAAATTCACATTTTTGTATTTTAAAAATAAGTTTATAACCTGTAGCTTAAGTCCACCTGAAGATGTAGTGAGCAAAGATGATAAATATTACACATCTACGACATAATAAAATCTAACCGACATCACTGTTAACACAACAAAAACAAACCGACTCTTCAAATGTGCATTTATGTTTTAAAGTACATCAAAAAACTTGTGCTGCCGATTGCAATTATGTTGTCTTCCTGTGAAACTGAAGAACTTCCACACCAGCGATGACATGTTTGGCTCTCGAGCCTGCGTCCTGCGCTTCTTCTTCTCTTCGTATTATTGGCCGATAATTAAATCGGCTGTAATTTCATTATCGTAATAATACAAATGTCCCACGATATGCATTGTTTATTCCTACTCTCTGCTGGGGGGGCTTTTATTTTTGAGGGATTCAAAACTGAGCCAGACGCCATTCAGCTAAAAATGTTTCAACAAAAATCTACATAATTTATCTTAGATTTCCACTTAAGTTGTGAAACATTTGGCCTGTTAGTGTTTTACTGAAGTCATATCACACTTACAAAAGACAATGAAACCAGAGACAACATATTAGCCTAACTTGATATTTTGTGAATACCTTTAAACCCAATTTGAATTAAATTTATGACCATAAGAAACCTAAATTGAGTATGAAAAGAATGAACAATGTGCTTTTGTTGAGCACAGGCTCCTCATGCCCTTATTTTGAACTTTGACCACATTTCCTTCTGCATGTTGTCGTTTCCTTCGACTCTTCTGGTTCTGTGGTTCCTGTAACCTCAACATGAATGAGGCCTGATTCAAGTTCACTCAAAAATAAAAATGATGGCATTATTATTTCTTATAACCCTTTTTTTCCCCACAGAGGACATTTTGACTGGTCACAGTAGGAAAAGCACAGGTATCACTAACAACATTAACAAGGTTTTATTTCACGTGTCCCAGTAAGCAATGAGGCAGCATGTACAATACCAGGAAAGTGAAAGTGAAAAGAGATAAATGGAGTTGAAATCATTATTATTAATCATTAATGTTATTTACACCTGGGTTTTACTACCGTCACATGTCAAAATGTCTTCAGTCATAAAAAAATAAACTATTACCTATCAATTAGGACAAGCCCCTTATTAAAGTTGCATCATCCAGAAAATAAATTCACTTCTTTTAGTGGTTTACTTTGTGTGTGTGTGTGGCTGACCCTTGTGGCAAGCTCACAGTACGTACAAACTGTTTTATACAAAGATATTGCAGAAATACAGACTCAATTTAATTGAATTTATAAAAAATAAAAATAAAATGTCCATCACAATTTCCCGGAGTCTGACAAGCAGTCAAAAGATATTCAATTTACACACAAAAAAAAAAAACAGGAAAGAAGCAAATTCTTGCATTTTTGGAAAGCACGTGGATCAGCCCTGCGTCAGGAAACACCCGGCGAACACAGCTCCCTGTTGTAAAAGGGGATTCTGCCTCTTACAAAACACACACACAAACACATGCTGCGACAGCAAATCTGAGGTCACAGGTTGCCGACAGACTGAACACATGGACCTGCCAGTCTTGTAGACAGAGCTGTCACAGCTGACAGCACCCTGCTGGTGACCCCCCCCCCCCAAACTCTCCACAACACCAGTGTGTATCAGTGAAGTTTAAAGGACCAACAGGTTTACACACATTTCTGTGTGTTGAACTTGCGATAAAGCACATGGGCAGAAGATTTTCAGCCTTGTACCTTGAGTTATAATTGTGTAACAGAACTTTAACCTTTATCACATTAAAACCTCAAACTTGAGTCTTACAGCACAAGAGCACAAAAACACAATATATTCATGTTTGTATCTATATTGCAGTTTAAGGGCTGGGTATTGACCCGAAACACTTTTTGTATCTGGAGCGCTGAGCATCACAAGCTGTCCGGTCCTGAAGGACAGCTTGTGATGCTCAGACTTTTTAGATTTTATTTAGACAAAAGTTCTTGTATGGTTGCTTGTGTTTAGACAACATTAAACATTTGAGAACTTTTGGTTTTTATGGGTTTTGTAAGAAACCCAGTTTTTTTTTTCTTTTCAAAGTAAGGTACTAAAATAGATATTTTTTTGGTACTGAAAGTCAGGTTTTGTATCGTATGGTATTAAAAATTCTAAAACGATACCCAGCTCTGATTGTGTGGCGTGAAACACACTTTTTGTTTATCTGACTTATAATACAAAGCAATTCAGTTTATCATTACTGCAATTTGTCAACTCAATGACCTCTGGCATACAGGTGAAAATTAAAGCTACACTTTGACCTTCTATCACCATGCAACACATGCTTTGTTATGAACATTGACTACTAGATAACCTGACCTGGGGTTTCCCAGAGATATGATAAAGCTGAACCTGTCAGGTTTACTATCACACAAACAGCTCAGTGACAGATCATGTGGCAGCCCAACATCGAACACCAGAAGGTGGAATATTTCAATAAACTACAACCGACAACTTCAACAACCACGACAAACTAATATGTATACACTTACACTGTGTGGCCAAAAGTATGTGGACACTGAGGCCCCTCAGTTCCAATGAAAACAAGTCTTAACGTCACAGCATTTAATGATATGTTAGACGATAGTGTGCTTCTAACTTTGTGTTTGTCCTGTTTCTACATGACAATGTCTCCAAACACAAAACAGCTCCATAAAGAAATAGTTTTCCCAGTTTGGTGTGGAAGAACTTGACTGGCCTGCACAGAACTCTGACCTCAACCCCATCCAACACCATTAGGATGAACTGGAACGTCAACTGCAAGCCCACAATCACCTAACATCAGTGACCGATTTCACAAATAACACTCGACTTTGGTGACCAGCCTTCTCTAATAAGAATGGAAAATTAATTATATTGACCTTTAAAATGGAATTTAATGGACTCCCTAACAAGAGAGTCAAAAGACAAGCAGAAAGTGTGTAGGCGTGGGCAAGACAGACTTTTATTTGATAATAATGTAATGTCATTCTTGTATGGTTCAGCAATTGAATTGCATTCATCTACACGGCAGACTAGAGAAGGAGACTTTGCTAAGAATGAAACCCAGATATCGGACTGCAAAAAAGGTCCAGCACAGGATCAAGGCACGTCAGTACAACCACGTCATGCGTGCAATTCCTGTATGAAAGGATTTGAATGCACTTGTTGCAGAATGGGAGCAAAATATCCAGGTTTTAAACTCTTCCCAGAAGACAGGAGGCTGTGATAGCAGCCATGGGGGGTTTTAAATGATATGTTCAGCTAGTATCACATGTGTCATTTCTAGGTGTCCACATACGTTTAGCCCATATACTGTACAATGAGGGTGAAATTCCTTTCCAGAAACAAGCAGCCACAAATAATTCTCACAATGAAATATTTGTATACACACACACACACGCACGCGCTCCTTAATTGTTTATATTGTGATTGTCAAAAAATATAATGAAAACAATTAAATTAGCTGGATTTTTTTTTTTTTTTGTAGGGGTTGAATTAGTGAGACCATACTACAGTCAGGTGCAGGATTGTCTGCTAAAGTGGAGCCTGCAGGAGGAGCTTTCCCTTCACACACACACACAATAGGCTGCACACACACACACATATGTAAACGACAAATAAACCGTCACTCGCTGCATAGTAACGGCTTTACAAATAGTGTTATAACAGAAAAAGGCTTTGTCCCATGTCCTACAGACCCGACTCAGAGTGCATCGAGGCCCGGTTAGCACGCCTGGACGAACGGCTAACTTGTAGCTATAAAGGCAACCTTGTATTTACGTTTGCAGTCTTAAGTTGACGTTAGCCCTGTTATTAAAGGTGAAATGGGACTTCGTAGCAAGATTCATTTTACCACCAAACCCGGCAAAGGAGTGAGGACGATGTGCACACGACATCGGCCCGAAAAACATACACAAGCTACCGAGGATTAACGATGTGCTATGTGCCAAAATATGCGCCTCGTTGCAGCCATTAATTTTCTGGGCTAGCTAAAATTGCCGCTAGCTTAGATTAACATTTAGGAGACTCGCCAAAACACACACGAGAAATTCACATCATCATGTTTCGTGTCAGCTGTGTGGACAGCGAGCGTGTTATTTTGGGGATTTAACAGGACATTTTTTGCATTAACGTGAACCATCCGCAAAACAATGGGTGGCATCGGAGTGGACAGCGAGCAGACTGACCTGACAAACACATCAAACAAAGTCAGGCTCGCTGGAGCTAAACTATGCTAACTCAGCTAACTTTCCAAAAATCCGTGCAAGCCGTGTTTTAGCACCATTTAGCGAGCTTAAAAAAACACTCCCGTGCACAGTGTTCAAAAGTGCTGAAGGGTTTTAAGTCGTGGCTGTAATGTCACGTACAAAACCCATCGAGGTGATACGATGTTGAGTCGATTTTAGGAAGCTTAGCTTGTGCGAGTTGTCTGTGAGGAGTGTTTGACAGACAGGCCCCAAAAACTGCCAATTTGGGAAGGGGAAAAAAATGGCATTCATATGAAAACCGACACAGTCTGACACGAAGACATGACTGTCATCGACTGCGAAACACGCATAAATAATGCATTTATCTCCACGTGTCTTGCAGTTGCAAAGTCTGCATGAAAAAGACGAGCCAATCACGAAAACACACAAAGTTATATTTAGCTAGCCGCCGAGCTAACACCAAGCTCCAGTGGACAGCGATGCTAACATCAAGCAAGCTAGTTCAGCATCGTCTGGTGTAAATATAAAACGATTTCTTTACTCACTTTCATTTAAAACCTCCACCAGCTCGGCGCAGTTTTCACACATTGTTCATGAAGAGGAAAACTGAGTCACACCATTGCACTGGAAGCTGTTGTTGGCTGGCAGTTGGTTGTTTTTGGGATATAAAAAAAAAAAAAAAAAAAAAAAAAAAAAGGCCCAGTGGAGGGAGTGATTGGTGAAGGTTATCCCACTAAACGAGAGCAGGGGGAACAGCAAGGTGTGGAACGGGATTTGCATCCAAGCGAAGTTGATGTACACCAAAAGTTAAGAGACACTGGAAGGTAGAAATCGAGTCAGTGTCCAATCTGAGCGTTACTTGAGAGAGTAGACACAGCAGCCATGATGAAAAAGGAGGGGAGGGCGGGGGGGCGACACACAGTGGAGAGCGTTCGGGACTTTTCGTGCTGTCTCCTTCACCCGTTCGTTTTTCTTCGGTAGTCTCGCGATATCTTCCCAAATGAAGCACAACCCTTTTTCTTACTCTCAAGGGCAACTGCGGTGAAAATTGTACTCATCTTTATTTTTTTTTTGTCTTTATCCGATTATTTTGAACTTTTATAGAAAACATTAAAGTTTTACTTTAGCAAATTTACATTTATACAACATTTGTTAAGTAGACAGAGAAGAAGAAGTGCAAAATGAGTTGCAAATTTTACTGTAAAGTTGGAGTTGCAGGCATGAATTAGATAATTTAAAGTTAGTTAAAGATAAAAATAGAACTTTATTTATCCTGAGGGAAATTGTTGTGCAACAGTTGTAATACGCAGTAGGAGACAGTATAAGATGCAAAAAAATTACAAAAATGTACAAATTGTGCAACAAAAAAAAAAGTAGCAAAGTAAGTACAGAAATTGTAAATAAAATAAATAGAAAACATTCAAGTTTTACTTTAGCACATTTACATTTATGAACGTAAAACTTTAATGTTTTCATCTATTATTGCATTTTTTATTATTTACAATTTAAGTAATTGCATTACAAAACAATATATTAATACACTATTTTTCACATATCGTTTTGAACCTTTAAAAAAACTTTTTTTTTCCAGTAAAAGTTCAAAATGACGGAAAAAGATATAAAAATAAAGATGGGTACAATTTTCACCGCAGTTTCCCTTGAGAGTAAGAAAAAGGTTGTGCTTCATTCCAGTTATACATTCATAAATGTAAATTTGGTAAAGTAAAACTTTAATGTTTTCCATTTTGTATTATTTACAATTTATGTACTTACATTTTTTTATTTTTTTTTTACTACTCACACATACAGCTTTTAGTACCAACTTTAAATGATATAATCCATGCATGCAACTACAACTGTACGGTAAAATTTGCATCTAATTGTGCACTTCTATGTCCACTTCACACATTTATATGTACAGTAAAAAAACAATTACAGTAAAAATTGTCTTAAGAATTTTTTTAATTGTTAAAGTATTTTATCTTAAGTGTCGCTTATTTCGCTCATTGATAAGTATTGTAAAAGGGGGTTTTGTTATATTTTGTTGTTTTTTTGCTCTAAACTGCTGTAACGGTGAAACTTTGGTACTTTATCAAACACTAGTGACAGTCGTCCATTAAAGTAAAAGTTCTGCATTCAAAACCATACTTGATTTAAAGAATGTATCGGCAAAATATACTTAAAAGTATGAAAAGTAAAAGTAGATGTTTAAGGTTGTGCTAATTTTAACTCCTTTAAAACAGTCTGTTTTCAGCTTTAGCTATGTTTTAAATACTTACTTAGTTTAAGAGAGAATTGTCAACACCTAAAGCAACACTTCATCCTTCAGTTTATTACAAACATTAAAAAAAATCAACATGTCTGGAGATTTAGTAGAGTAGAAGTATAAAGTTGCATAAAATGGAAATACTCAAAGTACAAGAAAAACTCTAAAATGTTCTTAAGTACACTGAGTAAATATACTTAGTTACTTTCCACCACTAATAATAAGCAGTAACTTATTTTATGTCACTTATTCCCAAATAAATCAGATTTAAATACCTTTTTTACAGTAGACATTTGTCCCATTATAGATGATAAAGCACAGGTGGAACTTAACATTATTGATGGCCGTGTTCCAACAATTAATGTAATGAAAAGCAGCAGTTAATCATTTATATGAGGTACACTTATATTTGACAAGTAGTTTAGTGTTGAACTGGGACAAAGCAAAAATGTCTTCTGTGAAAAATGTCTGTTAAAAAATAGTTTCACTCAACATTTCCCCGTCTGGCCAGACAGGTGGGACTTCTCTGCAATCCTGCACCGTCTGGGAACCATTTCCCGTAAAAAGGTAATTATATCAATCAACTGCCAAGTTTAACGTCAAACTTTCCAAAACCTTTTAGATTAAATGTCATTTGCAACAACCCTTCAGATCGTGGAAGCCGGGCTGTGACATTCCTCGTCTTTTCAAGGTTTTCCATAAACTTCAGGGCTTTGGGGAAGAAGCAGGTCACACACACACTTTTTTTTTTTTTTGTAAAAATAGCCAACTTTATATTCTCAGAGTACTAAGACAGCTTTACAAACAGGATGATATGCACACAGCCTTCCTTTTCATCCAAACGCAGAGCGGTCCAACTGAAGCTCCGACTCAGAGAGCCGGAGTAAAAGAAAAAAAACAAAACAATAAAACACACTGACAAACCAAAACAAGACAACAAAGGAAGCAAGGAAGTACATGTCCCCTCCTTGAGCATCACATTCGTCCTGCACCATGCACATGGCACTTCAGAAACCAGAGCAATCTGTCAACTAACCATCGCAAGTGTTTCAACATTATATATTACATATTAACAAATAGGAGAGGGGGTGAATCGAGGGGGTGAAGAGGGATTTAAAATAATTCTTTCAACTTCATGCAGGTGTAAAAGAACCATATGGCCAAACATAAAGCTTTAATTAGCAAAAGAATTAACAAAAGATGGCAAGTTACACAAAAAAAAAAATCTTTGTATAAAATAAGTTTGTAGGAAAAACAAAAGAAAGAATCTGCGCCAGGGTTGAGGGGGGTCAGGGGGACGATTCTCATTTACATATTGACATTGATTTGGTCGACGTACAACCGAGTGCTGGGGTCCTTCCTCTGGCCCCTCATTCTCTTTTTCAAACACACACACTCGCACACAAACACACTTGAAAAGAAAACAATTTATGAACAGGAAGCGTCCTTGTTCTCTTCTGACCCTTTCCCCCTTCAGAGCTGTTTGTACACGCTGTTCGCTGCTGCCGCTGCTTCAGTCGCACATCTCCTCCGGCAGCTCGTGAGGGTTGAGGATGCCGGGCACAGACATCTGGAGCTTGTGTTTCTCCTCCTGGGCTTGGCGCAGAGCCGTTTCCCTCTCCTCCAGAAACAGGTCCGTCGTGTCTTCGCCAGCAAACTCCTGCAGGACCACACAAGCAGAGAATCAGCAGCGCTCACAAACAGCAGGCTTTAGTTGTTAGAGTCACGCTGACTGAACTGCTTTTCCCCACAGGGGGAGCCCTGCACTGCTCAGATTTACAAAGTCTATACACTGAAACATTTAAATAATCTGAGGCCTGATGCAGCTTTCGAACGCTTCCAATCAGATAAACTTGAATGTCTTTGTTGATTTATTAACATGAACTAGTAATGATGTCCCGAGGCGACTTTATTGTGTAATATAACCAGCGTTGCCACTTTACTGGCTTTGTATTGATCTGAATTCAGAATCATTATTTACATTTCTACAGAAGCTCAGGTGAGATGATGTCTGATGTTTTTATATCATCACCTTATTGCTTGACCCTTTCATTTATCAATATGCTTGGTTACAATTATCTCACAATATTTAAGCAGTGCGTAAAAAAGTGATGCAACACAGATAATAACAGGGTTCATGCAGCTTTTTGTAGACACTCAAAGACTTTATTTTGTCAAAATTGTTAATATAAAGGCAATTGCGAAAAAATAAAGTTTACAGAATCCCTTTATACCCACAGCAATCACTGTATATTGTCACTTTTTATTTTATTTTACCAGCTGTTCATAATAACTTTGATTGTATGTTATGCTAAGCTAGCTAAGGGATTCTTTCATTTCAGATATTTAAAGAGTTTTGTTTACATGAGTGATTGTGCAGATCAAACACTTTCAACAAAATCTGGTATTTCATGGTGCTTTTCAATGAAAAGGAGTATATTTAAAATCCAAGCTTTGTAATAAGTTATAACCTCTTTCACCTTTTACCCTAAATGTCTGAGTCTAAGTTAAAGTGACTCCTCAGTGGAACCAGCTGCTGCAATGTTTGGAAATCAGATGGAGTCTGAGGCACGACCGACGACCAAAGATCACTTGCTGTTTGAACTCACCACTAATGGTAAAGAAAACCTGTGGTTGATCGTAACAGATATCCTGCTCCGCTGCAAGACTCTGAGGCTCCATTTGAACATAAAGTAGCAGATATTACTCATCCGTCACTGAGAACGAGCGGCAGCAGACTCTTGCTTTTGGATGGCATGTGGTTGAGACACTTTACAAGCTCTGCTTTTAATAGGTCGTCGTGAAAGGATGCATCTGTCCGTTAACTTTACTGGAGCGGTTTCATTAATTACATCCTCCCTCGCCTGTTTTCAGAAGCAGGCGTTTACCATTTCCTCGGGACACTCACCTTGATCTGCACAAGGAAGTCCCTCAGGTGCTCCTTGAAGGCGGGGATGTCCTGATTCAGGCTGAACAGACCCGTTACAAACACCTTCACCTGGGCACTGAAGACAAGAAACTCAATTAGCCGCTAGTCTGTAAAACAGCACAGTGTGTAGAAGGGTGGACAAAATAACAGAAACATCTGTCACAGCAAGTAACACCACTTCTTTTCTTCTTTTTTTTTTTTACTTCTTCCCCATCATCTGATATACTTCACGTAGGCATTTCCCTGAATGCTTTTTAAAAACTCACAAAAGGAGGAGCGACAACTTGCTGCTTTCTAAAAAAGTGGGACCATCTGAGGTTCTATTTTCAATGAAGTTGTTAAATGTAGCCGGAGGTTAATCAATAGTTTTGTTTAAAAATAAAATCGACAGACTATTACCACTATATTAGGGCTGCAACTAATGATTATTTTCATTATTAATCTGGCGTTTATTTTCTAGATTAATTGTTTTGTCTATAAAAATGTGTAGACTTTGAAAGTCCAAAGTGATGTTTTTAAATGTCTTGTTTATGTTCAGTCCAAAACCCGAAGATATTCAGTTTAATAAGATATAAAACAGAGAAAAGCAGGAACTCTCCATATTTGAGGCTGAAAACAGCATTTTCTGCCATTGTTGCATGAAAACGATTAAATCGATTATCAAAATATAATTTTTCTGTTGATCAACTAATCGCTGCTGACGAGTGCCATTTTAACAGGCGTCATGTATTTTGCTGCAGACTCAGCCTTCTGTCAACCTCAGACTAGCTTTTCTGCAGAAATCAAAGCGCACTAGATAAAGAAAATCTCTATAATTTGAGGATGGAACCCAAAGTTCACGAGTGCTGACTCACTTCTGGGTTTTAGGACTGCAGACTCACACTGTCTGACCACAGCTGCTGCCTTCATTCAAAATGTGTTTTAAGTGCATTCTGGTCGACTGAAGCGCCTGAATGTGCTGAATATATCTCAACTATTTAATTTTTCCTTTAATCCCGAAGTATTTGCGTAAAACCTCATCCACAAAAAAGCACTAAATATGTGGCGACGTTAACCAAAACACACAGCTCGTGTAATCTCCCTGTGGTTCCCCTGGCGAGGCTGAAGCCTACTTACTCTTGCAGATGGGGGAAGGCCGTCTTCAGCAGGTTGGCGATGTACTCCTGGATGTGCGCCTGGTTGTTGGCCGGACTGGCGGCGCTCAGAGCGACGCTGACCTTCCCCTCCTCCACCAAGTTAAACATGTAGGCCAAGATGGTGGCGTGCATGGTCAACCCTGTGGACAGGAAGCAAGCCGTGAACTTCATTATTTAAGTGTTAAGTTTTAACAACATGGGTTTGCTAAAAGCTGTTGAAAATGTGAAAGCCAATATGTGCAAACTTTATTAGAAAAATCAAGCAGAACATTCGATTTGTGGAACTTTAAGCCTTTGAACGTCTACATTGGTATTTTTGCTTAATGTAATGTCATTTCTTTGTGTTTCACATCCCTACAACTTATAAAAAGCTAAGCTAAAAGGATATGGAAATCAATAAATCATGATAATTATTAAAAGTATTGAAATTGTGTCAAATAAAAAATATACTTTTTTTTTTTTTTTAAATAAAGTTTGAATAAATAAACCACACAAATCATATTTTTACTAAAAAAATCTGATTGAAGAAACATGAACAAAATGTTTCTCAACACAACTAACATTATTCAAACTATATATATATTATAACTATATATTATAAACTATATATTTTTTTTTTTGTTTTTGACAAATGATAATTTTTATAAGCAGATTGCAAAGGCGTCGACAGCTTCGTTAAGTTCCGCACGTTAAAAGTGATCCCAGCTGTCAGTCTGTTTACCTGCAGTGTGAGAAGTGTCAGTGACGACAGAGAAGATGTGTTGCAGGACGTCACAGAAGTACGTCTGGTAGAAGCTCTGTGCCGCTGCTTCCTCTCCAGATACGTTCTGCAGGAGAGTGTACAGGATCTGGAGACCTGCAGGAGACAGAGACGCTCATTAGACCAACAGAGACACACTGCGCACAAACCCCAGGATATAAATGTGTTTCAGCTAAAAAATAGTTTGAGTGATAGACTTGTATAACAACCTTTTAAATATTGGCTCAAATGACAGATTCTAACACATGACATGCTGTGTTTTAACATTTCTTACGAAGTGATTATTAGTCATAATCTGCTGTTATTTGTCAGGTGACCTTTCCTTTTTAATAGAGTAGCTTTTTATTTATCGACAGCAGGAAGAGGTCTGTCGAACTGAAACATCGTCTGAAGATAAAATGTTCTATTTGCAACTTCAGTGTCTTTTTCCATCGTATAAAAAGGCACTTTTTATATTTGCAAGTCGACATCAAAATCAAGTTATGTTCAAACTAAAAAAGCAGCTCTAGACTGAAAGACAAAAAGGTCTTTATAATTTTATTTTTTCAAGCTTTGCCAAAACCGTTTTTGAATTCAATGAGTTTTCTCAGTTTTCTATATTTGTGTGAACTCTATTCGACGAGACAAAGTTGATTCCAGTTCAGACCTGTGTCGGCCACATTCCTCATCGTGTGCTTGAAGGCCCAGATGATGGAGTCGAGGATCAGTTTGAACTGTGCCGGGGCGATGGACAGGAAGGCTGGGAAGCACTGCGAGGTGGCGGCTTGAAGGAGGTAGAAGAAGTGGGTTCTGTGTTCTGGGAATTCTTCAAAGTCCTGACGGCACGGGAGGAAAACAGCAAGGAGTTAAAGCCTATAACTTTATAATTAATTAAAAATTCATTCTACCACCACAACAAATTCCATTCTCAAATTTAAACACTTAAGTGTCTTGAAATATTTATCAGTAGATTTTTGAAATCCACATGAACCACTCTTCACATCAGCATAAATTATATCCACTGCACCTGCACATATTTAAAAATAAAAATCATGTCTTCTTTTATGTTTTCCAGTTACTCCCGTTATTCCCCTTCTTCCAAAACACCAGGAAGCAAACGCCAGGAGTTGAGCTTTCATTAAAAAAAAATGATGACTTGAGTGCCAAAATCTGAGCACACAAGGTTAAATTGCTTTCTAACTTCTTCTTCTTTTTTCTTTTCTGAGTCTGGCGCAGTTCCCGCTCCACATAAAACGCACGGGGATACTTCTCACACTGATACTTTTTCAGCTAAAAACACGGACTCTGTCAGCACATGAGCACGTTGTTCACTGCAGAGTTTGTAACCTGCACGACTGCATCTCTTCACCCTTCTCTGCTCCGCATGCGTGTAGCGAGGGCAAGTCCCACACTCGAGAGCAGAGCATATTATTGATCGCATTATTGAGCAGCAGCGCTCATAATTCTCTACATCCTGATGAACTGAATAAAGGGGAAACACGGAGTGTGATTACAGGACTCAAACCGACCTTGTTGATCATGTTCAAAGTGCACTCGAAGACGGCATCAAAGATCTTGGGGATTTCTCCCGTGATGTGGACTCCCAGTTTGTTGACGATGGTTGCCATGGTGCTGAGGACCTCGGGCTCCCGGGCAGCCGGGACGTTCCTCTGATAGTCGATGAGCACCGCCTCCAGCAGCGGGGGCACGAAGTTCTCTCCCACCTGGACCACAGAACACATGAACGTGTTTCCAGACTGACTGATTTGAACAAGCAGGCAGCAGCCCAACTTCTATGAACGTACCATCGACTACTTTTGATTAGAAAGAGTACACATGGAGCCCAAAGAGCACCCACATTCAATGGTGTAAAATAAGAGCTCTATTATGTCAATTTACTACATTCAAATACTTCTATACTATATCTAAATGTGATTTTATTTAGTCTAAATAAAACCTTGTTTAAGTTTAGAACACAGGTTAGTCCATGTTAGAGTTGCAGGTCATAGTACTGGAACATTTCTTTAACTTTTAAACATTATAGCCATTGTTTTTGGGAATAATCAAAAATCAATGAGGAAAATAAAGAAAAGGCCGACTCACCATCTGAGGGTCGTTAGAGCGACTGACCCAGCCTGAGATCAGCTTCAACGTCTCTCTCTTCACCGTCCTCATACTCCGGATCAGAGGCTGTTTGGTCACCATCTCACCTGTAGAAAAGGTTTATTGTTTGTTATTTAAACCTGCAATAACACTTTTTTTTTTGCTCACTTGGGTGCAGCAGAAAGAAAAAGTTGCGTACACAACATCAAAATATCATCACGTTTTAAGTTATCATGAACTTTTATACATCCAGTGGTTACAGAGCAACACTAGCATTTATTTGGAGTCAAATATTAACTTTTATTTATTTTTTGGTCTCAACCAACTCTACAGCTGCTAAAATGCTCGACTATATTCACCAGCTAGTGTCCAACTGTGTCAGTCTGCGGATTTCTGCTGGCGCACAGCGGCTTTTTACAGCATTAGTTGTTGAAAACAGCTGCATTGTACCATAGGAGCAGAGAGAGAGAACCAAAACGGTACATTTAAAAAATAATTTAAAAAAAACGCTAAATGGCTGAAGACTTCTGTTAAAAAGCCATAAACACAAAAGGAACCAATGAAACTTGCAAGTAAAGCAAAATGTGTTCTTAAATGATGTGATCCTCATTTGAAGTCTTTAATACTTGCAGAAAACACAGCAGTTTACATATAGTACCAACTTCCTCCCGTATTTTATATGATAAAAAGTATGAATATTGTTGAATAACAAATGCAAATCTAACAGCATTTATTAAGGGCATGTAAGTTTAAATTATTATGATTAGAAATATCTTTTTGGCTCAAGTATAATGAAATATTTCTTCAATAGCTCAGCTCTACCACATATATTCTTCGGTGTAACTGGAAAGGAGCCCCGGTCTTAAATATGCTCATAAAAGCTGTGGGTCTTGACAGATTTCATGGAGGTTTAATTAAATCATCTATTCATAAAACATGACATCTTGCATTTACTACAAACAGGAACTTACCGTTGGTCTGGACAGCCGATGAGATGTTTTCACTCAGACACTTGTAGACGTTGAGCATGTCCAGGTAGATCCGTCCCAGCTGAACAACAAAGGGATGACCGACGGCTTTGCAGGCTCTGACGTTCGTCTTCAGGATGCTGCCCAGCTGACGCACCGTCTCCGCGTCCTTCAGGATGTCCACGTTCTGCAGCAGAGAGGCCACAGTTTAGCATAAGTAGCAAAGTTATAATTAAATAAATACAAAGTATTTATTTTTATTTAGACTTTATGATATTAGTTTTGTTTTAGTTTGAGTGTTTGCTATTTTTATTTTTTATTCTACAAGACTAGACCGCATGTGAAAAACAAGAGATTCATAGTGAAGCAATTGCGGCATAGTGCCATCTCCTGGAATGTAAAGTCGGGGAAATTTCTGTGGTTCAACGTCACGAGAAATTCATGCTTTCCTGTTTTTTTCCGCAGATATATCAAAGCTAAAAAACAGAAATGAATTTACATGCATTTTAACGAGGCAATATCCCGTCAGTTTAGTTTTTCCTCAAAAGGTATCATTTTTATTTAGTGAAAATATTTATAAGTGTTTATTTTTAGTTTACTATAATGACCCTGATAAGTAGCCATTTTCAACAAAAGTAGGCAACAGGCGGCACAAAACGACATGTTTGAGGGCACTGAAGAAACATGGACTCTGATGATCCTCACCTTGGTGGCCTGCTGGATGATGCTGTCCCACACCTGGTTCGGCAGCAGCATGTACTTCTCTATCAGAAGCTCCTGAACCGCCTGGTCTGTCTGAGCTCCGATCATGTAGCCGACAGCCTCATAAAACGTATGGACCTGCAGAGACGAGGGCCGAAGTTTATACGACTCAAAGACCATCAAAGAAACATTTTTATTGCAAAAATGTAACATCTGTCGTGAGAAAAAGTCTTACAAAGAATGGCAATATAAAAAATTAAAAAAGGAAGTCCAGAGACGGGACTGACCTGCTGTGGCTGCAGGTCACAGATGATGGTGTTGATGTTGTTGAGGATCTCGTCGATGAAGGGCATCACCTCGCCCACCTGAACCTGGACAAAATGACGCCGGCACTTCTGAGCGATCTTGATGAAGGTGTCACATGCCATGTCCTGCACACCGTCGTGGGTCTCTGTGACGAAGAGGAAGATGAGCCACACAATCAGAGTTAGTCACAACTCATGTAACAGTGGCACTTTAAGGAAATACCAATTATGAATCTTTAAGTCTGTGTTAAGCTTATTTTTTTGGCTCTAAACTAGGGATGCATCAGTATTGACGATAACATGTGTGTAAATGTTAATAATACACATATGATAATATTGTGTTGGCAGATGTTCGGCCTCGGGGGATTTGTTAATTAGTTCATCTGGTTTTCACTATCCATTGGTGTAATTTTCTTTTTGCAGCTTCTATACAATTATGGTTACAGACTCTTTTTCCACCTTCACACACATCAAACTGCACAAAAACGAAGTTAAAGATAACTTTGACTGATAGCATTATTATTATTTTTTCTTTTTTCTATAGATATTATTTTTCTATAGTTCTTTTGGCCAAGATAATTGTGTAGTGAAAATCTGATATATTGAAAGCCCTGCTCCAAACACATTTAGGAATTCAAACATTTCAATAAATATGCATGTAAGGCTTCAAATAGCAGTGGATTTCTGATTCAAAGATTTACTTTAAACAAAATCGACCTGATCTGTGTGGAGGGTTTGTTTTTCGCTCACCGTGCATGAACTCAAACAGCTTGTTGACGACGGTCTTGAGGAACTTCCAGTGGGCTCGGAGGAAGCGAGGATACTGTCCCACAATGTACATGATGTTGGACGCTATGATGGCCTTGTTGTCTTTCCCTCTTTTCTGCTCACACAAGCCAAGCAGGTCCTGAGTACAGAACACATCATTAGCACCGTGTCTAGAATTACTTGGGAGAAATGACGAGGGATTACAAGCAATTAGGATTGATTGAAATAAATGCTTCTGTCACACAGTTCAACTACAAGTGGCGACTCACCAGTGTCACGACAACATGTCACTGATTTCTGCTTGTGGAGGGAGGCTGCTTAATGCCGACATAATATAATATCGTCTGTGTGTCCCACCTTGATGACGGTGACCAGGAACCTCTTCTCGTCCTCCTCGTGCATCGCCCCGCTGATGGAGCCGATGGCCCAGCAGAGCATGTTCAGGTTCCTCCACGACCACTCGGTGCCGTTCACCTGGTTGTGGAGCTTCTCCGTCATGATGCGCTCCGTGTCGGCGTAGTCCAGATGGGTCAGATACACTGCAGACGCACAGGGAGAGACGGGTGAGTCACAGTAGATACTTTTACATTTTCATGCAGCGTTTTAAGAGTTAAATTAAAGCATTTTTCAAGCAATTTCAGAACCAAAAATGTACCTTCTCTCTCCGACGCTAACTAGCTGATGGATTAGCCGTTTTAGTGTTTTTAGCTGCCGAGCTCGACCTGAGAACTTTCAGTTAAAGCTGATGCTCTGCCTCATTGCTCTCCGTGATGGAACGTGCAGCCTCGTGTGTTTTATGTGGAGTGAGCACTGCTCCGGATTTGGTTTAATAAAACAAATGCAACACTGCTCTTCAGCGACCGCTCACATGGTGACTTAAAAGCCATTTGGCCTGATGTGCTCTAAATTAACTTTAGTATGCAGTTAAAACACCAGTCAGAATTTAGTTTGAATGAAAACTCAACTCTTGGCCTTTGATTCTAGTGTCCTTCACCACGGTTTTGAAAGAAGGAAATAAAACTGTAGTAACGGACGTGCCGGCTTTAAAATGTAATGTATGAGTCCTGTGCAGTGGATCTAATTCATGCTGATGTGAAGAGCGGTTCATGTAGATTTTGAAAAGTAACTATAAATACTTAATATATTTGAAAAGTAAGTGATAAATATTTAAAAGAGAAACACTAGAGTTTCTGAATTCAGAGTTAACATTTCCCAGTTATGCAGTTTACAATAAACGGCCCTTAACCAGGAACAGAAGAAACAAATCCAGCGTAGAAGAGATGCATGGGCTACTATAGGGCTAAGCCAACTGGAAAAACAGTGACAAAATTAAATATACACTACAGAGGAAACTAGAAGAGAAACACAGTATTGCTTAATGTACGCATCTCAAAAAGAACCACGTGTTTATCACTGCCGGCGTGTATATATGTATTGTATTCTGTAACTCACCGAGTGTCTCCCTCATGTTCTTGTAAAGGTTAATGGCGTCCGTGTCCTTCATGAACTCCCTGACCACCTCGCCCTGGTCGTTCTCCACCACCAGCACCTCCTCTGGTTTGGCCATGCGGCTCACCATCAGCAGACGTACCTTCAATAAGAGGAGGAGGAGGAATAAGTTGGATGGGATGTTTAAGTACAGTGGTATTGTAGTTCAGCGACGTGCACACTTCCACATGTGAACAGGAGGAACCGTCAACTCTGTGATCAGTAGTTCACAATCGTTTTCAAATGTTTGCCAGCATCATATCATACATCATCAATAAAAAGCTCACTTTAAGTCACAGAGTGCGCTCAAGTTTATCGCCATTTATCTACAACTGGTTTTTTTTATAGCTGAAATTTTAATATCGATAACCTTTAATTATGGTAATTATTTTGATCTTTTGAAGCAAAAACACCAAATATTCTCTGCTTCAAGCTTCTAAACTACAGAATATTTGTTGCTTTTGCTTGTCTTATGCGATTGTAAGCGCTACATCTTTGGGTTTTGGACAGTTAGTTTGAAATCTGATGAAATCACATTGGTTATTTCCACATTTTCTGACACTCAATTATTTAACTATTCATATTTGTGTCATAAATCAGTCAATAGGGGTAAAAGTTTCCTTGTAGGTCATAATGTCTGAATATGTGTGTGCGCGTGTTGTATAACAGGCCTACCTGGGAGAGAACAGGCAGGTAGAGGTGTCTGCGTGGCGGGACGTCAGAAAGCAGCGGGGTGCTGGAGGTGGAGAAAGGACTCTCCCTGTAGAGCTCTGCTGCCAGGTGGTTCCAGTACTCCAGACAGATCTTAAAGATCTCCGTCTCCTCCACTTCAGACACCAGCAGCATGTAGTGCAGGGCCTGAGGGCGGTGCGGTTACACGAGTCAGTATTGCTATATGCTGAGAGTACAGGCAATTAACTTCTTCTGTTAATAAAAGGAATAACAAGTTTAAAATCAGATGTTTTTTGGGGTCTCATGCTGTAACGGTGACACCCGGCCTGATGTGATGGCAGCACTTTGGTGCAAAATATCTAAGTTACATGTTTAAACTTACATTTTACTTTTTATTTATATTTTATTGTATTTTTTTTGTACTCTATAGTTATGTTTCTCGTCTATGCACCAAAGCAACTTCCTTGTATGCGAGTGAGCATTTATACAAGCGGACAAACCGCCACAGGAAAGGTGCCCTTCCCACCGCAAATCGGTCCCAAATGTATGTCACTACAAAGGTGTAATCAGAACACAGGCAAGTAGAGACAGGAGAGGAAAAGCAGGCAGGGGGAGGATTCTTTTCAACAACCCTAAAAGCAGAGGCGGAGACGACTGAACGCCACCAGCTGAGAGTTGTAGGTGTGTTTACTTGACTGGATAACTACATTTGCACAGTGAAAAGTGTTCTTTCTGTAATGAAATGTGCCACAGCCTCATACCTCCATGAGTGACTCTCGCAGGTTGTTTCTCTTCTCGATGAGCTGGCCGTGCTCCTTGAGGAAGGTGCAGAGGAACAGGCTGAGGTTCTGGATGAAGTTCTGCTCGTCGTCCTTCCCGTTGGCGTAGGCCACTCTGATGTTAGTGTTCAAAGGCAGCATCTGACCAGACAATGAAACATCACGTCAAAAAACTCTCCTTTATTTATTTATACTCAGATTTCATTTCATCCGACTTCTTTTGCCATAATTGCATCCGCAGTTGTTTCGTTTGAGGACGTCGAGTTTACTGTAAATAGGCTTAAACCACTGATGCATGAGACCACCCAAGAAAACCATTTCATGTAAAACTTCCAAAACTAACAAAGCAACCACGCAAACGCTATCGGATGAGCAAAACCATGAGGGCTTAAAAACTGTGGCTTTTTGCCAAAATACAGTTACAGTAAGTCAAGAATGAACTTTCACACTCAAGACTTGAACAATTCAAAAATGTTGCTACTAAAAAACTTTATTTTATTATTATTTTTTTTTTTTAATATTGCCAACAGTAGAAGATAAATGCATCACAATTAAGTGGTTAAAACTTCCCCCCCCCTCAAACATACAGTGTATGAACTGAGAAGGTCTGGGAGATTTATGAGGCGGAACAAATAACATTTACTCGTTGAGACTCCAAAAAGATATTAAAAATTGGAGCCCTGGCTATATTAAAACAGTGGAGCAATTTATCTTAGTCATATTATCTCTTTGAAATGAAATAAAAAGATGACGCTTCTTTTTAAAGCAGGTGTAATAAATAGATGTTTATTTATTTATTTAAAACGGTCCTCAAGATTAGTGTTGATCCCTCCATTGGGTTTGAGATTAGATTAATGGAATAAGATGTTTTCTGATTTCTTGTGAGATACTGGACAGTTTGACCTGGTCACTGAGTCAAACTATACAACAATCTGGGAAGTTTAAAGAAACAAACCAGAGACTTCTCAGCCCTGTAAGGAGGGGCCTACATATTAAAATGACCCGGACGATCGGAACTTTTTAGACCCGACAGCATGAACCACACCTCCCTAGGAAACATTATGTACGATTAATCTTGTACACCAGGACTAATTATTTAACTCTTCCACCGTCACAATGACAGCAGCTGCAGGCAGGTGGAGCTGTTTACATCCACCTGGTGAGGACTGAAGATTATCATTTGTTTACAGAAACAAAAAGATACATTATTAAATTCAAAACTTCAAGATAGTTTAAATGTTTGATGAGACACTTTGTGCGGCTCTGTAACAGCAAACTGGGCTACAACATATTACACTGAAGAGTCTCAGAGGAGCCAAATGAGCTCAAATCTGTAAAAAAACAACTCTTCTTCTTCGGCTTTTTCTTGATTTTCTCACTTTAGATTGTGTATTTGTGCACGTTGTCTCATTGTATTTGTCCTTTTTATTTCCTCTCTTCCTCCTGTAAAGCAATCTGTAACTTGTAAAAGTGCTACATAGTTTACTTGCTTGCTAAAGCAGAATGTGTCAGTCAATAAATTATTTTTAGTCTAGTGTTTAAATCAGAATATCTCAGACAAAGTTCATAAACTTGTGCTGTTGGCTTATAAACAGTCTTCATCCTGGTGATTATTTCTTCTGGAACATTTCTAATACTTTAAAACGTTAGTTAATATTACAGACACCTAGAGACAATGTCTTTGTGTTACTGGTCGTATAGTCGTCTTACTCTGATGCATACTCTGTGAGGGTGTGTCAGGGGTGTAGCAACCACACCTGCGACATCTGATTCAGTACATACAAGAAGCTGAAGTGTGATTCGCTCTGTGCTGCCTGAGAGGTCAACGATTCTCTAACAAAGACAAACATGCAAAATACTAAAACTACAAAGAGTTACACTCGTGTTTTTTTCAACTGTCGTCCCATCAGCACTGTTGAAAACAAACAGAAAACTGCTTACTGTGTGTGTGTGTGTGAGTGTGTGTCTCTGAGTCTGAGCTGCCTACAGACATTATGCACTGTACGTGTGTGAGGTAGGAAACGTGTGTGTAATAACAGAGTGGACACATGTGTGTGTGCTTGTGTGTAATCATACTGAGTGCAATTAAGATAAGCACCACTCAAAACGAGTGTGCTGTCCTGCGTGTGTGTGTGTGTGTGTGTGTGTGTACCTGTTTGAGCTGGCTCATGGTGAGGGTAAACAGGTTGACAAACTGCTCCTCGTATTGGTTGACGCTCACGCCGGCGATCTCTGTCAAACATTTCAGCGTCACGTTGCGAAACATGGGCACGTTCAAGAACTGAAACGCACAAATAAAACAAGTCGGGTCAGCGCTGAACGGCCAGCTGAACCGTCCCGTCTGTATTGTCACTCAGTTTTAGAGTTCAGGGTTTACAGCCCTGACTGAAGGCCGGTGACAAAACTGACAGAGGCTCATAGCAGAGTGAATTAGGGCTGCAACTAAAGATAACTTTCATTATAAATGAATCTTTCTCAATTAATAGCCAAGTCTATAAATTGTATTAAAAAAGATGTCCATCACAAATTCCCAGAGCTCAAGGGGACATCTTAAAATATCCAGATAACGATGATCTCGAACAAAGAAAAGCAGCAAATCCTTAAATGCAAGAAGCTGAAACCAACAGATATATTTTGATTGATAAATGACTTAAACATTTATAATACATTTTCAGAATTTTGGTAAATAATTTTCTGTCGATCAACAAATCCATCAAGTCAAATGCAACTTGTTTGTTTCAGCTCTAGACTAAAGTAAAAAGTTCTCCACAGACGTTCTGTTTAATGGTGCATTCAATGTTCTGAATAACGGCTTCAAGACTTTACAGACGTGTGTGTGTGAACGTGTAGCGGAGGCAATCAAGTGTAAACAAAAGGTGAATGTTCCTCTTTGTTTCCTCCTGCAGGACGGACCAATGTAAGAACACCTTTGTCAGAGGATTCTCATTGTAGGTAATCACACAAAACACTTTTTTTGTTCTCTGGAAAACAATTATCATAGAGAGCAACAGTTTAATAAGCACCAATGCAGATTGTTTGTGTCACCGAGAAATTAGGTAGTGCTTATGCATGATATTTTAAAATACTATGGAGAAGGAAAAAAACACATCTGATAAAAACAGCTTTAGTCCTTTGGCAAAACACACAAGCATTTTCAAGGAAAAAAGCAAAAATGTTGAAGAGTTTTATCATTTCAGGGTCTGGCACATTTTAGTCAGAGCAGCTCTCATCTTACAGAAACTTTGCATATATTTGCATTTTGCTACATTTATCTTTTGCTCATACATTTTGTTTTCTCTCTGTGAAATGTGTGTTTTTATTTATTTGTGAGACACATCAACACCACATTTCCATCACTCTGATTCAGAAGATTATACAAATGCTTTACCTGGAAATGTGTTTTACTGGAAGAATAATAGCTGGTTTACCTTGTAGACCAAAGTGCTGATGAGCTTTGTCTCGAAGATGTAACCTAAAGGAATCCAATTCAGGAAGCGGAGGAGAGTCTCCAGTGTGGCGTGGACCAGCGGGGCATTCTGGGAGTTTTCCTACACAGAAGAAACAGGTACATATGAGAATAGATTGTGGCATTTAAGAACATCAAATGTTGTTCTAATAAAATGTAGAACCGCTTGGTCTGGAGGCCGCCTCGTCTTACCATCACAAACTGGCATAGCTGGAATATTTGGGAGAACTCGTTGCACATGCTGAAAGACAAAAGATCCTCAGTGACGGAGGCTTGTACAGAACAGACAACTAACAAGCCACAAGCAAACTGGACCAGCAGCTCTTCACTTCACTAAAGTGCCAGTACATCATGTTTCACAGTTACCTGTCTTTGAGGTGCTTGGCCTTCACCTGGGTCATCTGGCCACTGGAGAAGTCAAAGACCTCCTCGCTGAGCAGTTTGAGGATGATCATGTTGTTCTGACAGAGGCTCTCGCTGGTTCTACTCGCGCCCACAATATCACTGATGAAGGTGGGCCAGTGTTTGGGCCATTCCTGTTTCAGGATCTAAACCCGTCCAGAGAAGAAGCAGAGCTTTGAGTCTCCAGTCTCATCACATCCTGTCAGTCGTCTTTCTGGGACCATGTTGTGTCAAACAATCAAATGTTTATTTACCTGTACGAGGATCATGTTGAGTTTTGAAATGTAAACTCCCTCTTTCTGCAAATGAACAAACCAGTGTTATCAGTATCGAGCAGAACCGTTAGTTCACAAAGTGATGCACCTTTAAAGTAACCTCACCTCCATGTTTGCAGGATCAGAAGAAGTCTTGATTATCAACCCAACAACATACTTCTTGATACCTGAAAATATATCCAATAGTTTATAAGAATGGGAAAAAGTATTTCCCCGAGAAGCAACACACCTCAGACAGAAAACCTCATTAGAAATCAGTATATTAATTTTATGTCATTAAACCGACCTTCACACTGATTTCTGGGAAGAATCTTCCAACGTGTTTTGATGACTGTCTCCAGAATCTGCAGTGCATAATACTGGGAGACAAAGTGAGACGTATGAGAGATATTCTTTACATCAAGAGCTGATTAACCACAAACAACCACAATATAAATAACAGTATTTGCACTGTCTGCCTGGTGATGTTATACATGAACATGTATTATGGACTGTAGGCATGGACCGTAAACACCCAAGGACATGTGCGAGCATGTTTCGCGCGTGCAGATACTCGATATAGTATGAAAAAAAGACTGTTTGCCATCATTAGTCTGACTAAATAGTCGTCAGTCATTATCCTTGTGTATCAAAATAAGCCACAAACGAGCTGTAGGCGCAGTAACTTCAGTCTGATGTGAAGGACAGGAGATGTAATCCAGTTTAAAACGTTTACTGGCAAAAGTATTCACACATTGTGGAGCTGACATGTTACACAAAAATGTTAACTAAAATTAACGGAAGTGACTGCTGTTAGTTAATGTTTGTAAATAAAGTAACATATGTAATATCTCTTGTTACGACACATTGCAGATCAACCTTTTATCAAGCTGCTGGAAATGAATCTGTTTGCAGCATTTAACAGTACTGGCAGCAGCAACCGTGGTACTAAAAGAATGGAACTGTGGGTAGTCAGCATAAGCATTGAAAGCATCATAACTGAACAAATAAAGACAACAGCGACACCAAGAGAAACTCAAAAGACTTCCAACAGAAAACCAACATTTTCACCACCAATGATATCATCCCACCAACAAAAGGCCTCACCACTAAAGATGCAAAAAAAAGTGGAAATATTTGTGCAGATATCCACAGATTATAAACACAGTAAGCTTCTGTTAGCTGGAGAAAATCCAATAAGTACAGTGGAGCTAAAGCAGAGTTAATGCTCAAACCTCACTGCCCTGAAAGCCGTGGCCTGATGTGGATAAACTGATAAACATCAGCTCATTTTATTACATTTGCCCGAGAGACTGTCAACAAGCCACCGGTGTGAGTTCATAGCTTTTCTCTGCTACAACATCAGTGTGCAGCAGTTACGTACTTTAGTTTTCATGTTCTGCGAAAACTCCAGGATGGTGTCGACCCTCGTCCATGCGTCTGGGTGGTCCTTGAGGTTTGTGAGAACTTCCTGGGCCACTCGTTGCTACAAGAGCGACACAGCAAACGTGACTCTTTAGGTTTTGAAGATTAACTTCAGGTGTGTGTGTGTATATACATATCCTACATTCACACATCATATTTGACCTGACCTCCCCTAATAGCTGCATGGTTAAGCTAAGAAACACATTCTTCATTTTTGTTACTAAACAAATAATCACTTAACACGGGATTGTTTCTAATCAGATGTGAATCCCATCCTGACACTTGAAGTGTTTGTTCTCACCTGGGCTCCAATGTCGTGGTACATGGAGTTGACAACATTATCCAACAGGTTGATGTCCAGTTTCTGACTGAAGTCCAGCAGCTGTCTGGCTGGGTGATCGGCCAACATCGTCATTTCTGCTGGCATAGAGCTTCTATTGGGGGGAGAGAAGCTATTTTAACCTCAATCACAGCAGCACCTGGTAATGGTAACAAAGGTATGACGGAAAAGTACAAAAAATACACACATCTACATGTAGATATTACAGGAGGAGCGGTAAGAACTAAAGCTAAATAATATTACTTACATTTCTTTAACTTTAAAATGTCACTGTCTTCATATACTTTTATTCTCTCTCGTATATATATATATATATTACTTCTCATTATGCATATACATTTACTACATTGCTGTTTACATTAGTTCATTTATTTTGCGATTACTGTACATCTGTGCCACACATTACTTAATTTTTATGTCATTTTTATTATTTTTTTATCCCTATATTTTAACATCTGCACTATTTTATGTTTTACATTCTAATTTTTTATTTGTACAATTATTCATATATTATTAGTATATATATAAAATATAGACAACACTGACTGAAGTCATTCTGCAGGAGCACTTTTGATCATTTAATTATGTTAAATGTAAGGTGGTTAAAGATCAATTAAAAAGTAAAACCGGTGCAAGAATAATGACTACTATGGTTACTATGAAATACAAATTGAAGACTCATATAAAATTGAAAAATAAGTAGCAGTGCATTAGAAACAAGTTATTCCTGTTCAGCCAAAATGTGTCAAGACAGTCAGCCTCGTGGTCCAAATATGACACCAACTAAATCATAAACTTGTATAAGATGAAACAACGCCCCCACCTGGCTAACTGGGCGCGGAGACCCGCATTCACCACAACCCGACTGAAAGACCTGTTTTAGACTATTGAATTAGAAAAATGGGTGGAAAACAGATCGTGGAAATGCATGTCCCCCGGATACAATGCGGTGTGTCATGTCTTGGTTCGTGTAACCGCTAGTTAACCCCCAGACAAAAACAACCACGTTACTTTTGAAACTGACGGATGCTAACGTTAGCCCACGCTGGGTAAGTTAGGTTACTGTTGATCGGGCTTAACTTACCTGGTGTGTCCTGTCCGCGCGTCGGAAACAATTATTGGCTGATCGATGGGACTTGTAGTTGAAGACCGGTAATATTAATCCTCTCAAAGTGTTGAAAAGGGTGTAACGTTATCTCATGGCACACGTTTACTGCTCCTAACCTTCGATAGCAAAAAGGCTAACGTTAGCTTTCCCGGATGACACCAACTGCGCTAATTTAAAAACACCGTTACGTTGGATACTTATCGATTCTTGGCGATGTATTAAAAGCTTTCCGTAGATTACCACAGCCTATTGTTTCTCGTCTTCAGCCAGGTAGAAGCATATCTTTCTTTAGCTATCAGTGATAACAGCCGACTCCCTGTACCAGGCTAATAGCAACTTAGCGTGCTAATGGAAAAGTCAATGAAGATTCAAGTCGGCTGGCTAATGTAAGCTAAGCTAACAACACAGATTCACGGAGTCACACTTTAGAGCGGTATTCCGGGTCATAATCACGAAGTAAAAAGAGTCTCGTGTTTATTTCTGGCTCTATTCGCACACACTGTTGGAGAGCAGAGATGTTTTAATGCGTGCAAGTGTGCTCTTCCTCTAAGCTCATGCTTCCAACCACGGACCGGTTGAAACCGGTTGAGACCGGGATATTCATTCTCGGTGTTTCGGCCCGTCGCGCGCCGCGTAAAATTTGGACTATGTACCCGCCCATTCGGCTCCTGATTGGCTGTGCTGGTGTAGTCGTCACGCGGTGTCATAGGCTGGGTGGAGCTGTCAATCTGGCTCAGCCTCTGACCTCGAATAATAACATGACTATCAGCACTGACACTGAACAATGATACATAACCAGTGATGGGAGAAGTGCTGACATCATTTACTCAAGTAGAAGTAGCAAAACAATAGTGTACAAGTACTCTGTTACAAGTAAAAGTCCTGCATTCAAAATCTTACTTAAGTAAAAGTATTAGTATTAAAAAGTACTTAAAGGTAAAGGTAGTCATTAAGCAGAATGGCCCATTTCAGGAGAATAAAATAAGTACTTTGTATTATTGTATTATGTTTATTGATAGTTTAATGTATGTATCACTTTTAATGTTGCAACTGGTAAAGGTGGAGCTAACTTTAAATCCAGCTGTGCAGCTTAATCTATAATAATACATCATATTTTATTTGTTGATAATATTTCTGCTAAAGGTAGAAAATAAATGTAGTTGAGTAAAAAGTTAAATATATGCCTCTGAATTGTAGTGAAGCAGAAGTATAAAGTAACATAAAATGGAAATACTTAAGTAAATTACAAGTACCTCAAAATTGTACTGAAAGGTTGAGTATCATCTTAATGTTGTAAGAACTGTGGGACTGTGCAGTACTGCATATAGACTTAGAAATAAGAGAGGAGAAAATTGTTTTTACATCACAATGGATCCTGTGTCGTTTGGAAACCACCCTAAAATGTAACGTGACCAAAGATATATAGTACGCATACTTCTACTGATTGATAGAAAAAGAATAACTGTAAATTAAAGGAAAGTATTTTCGCAGACGCAAACTGAATGGATTCATAGAAAGAAACAAGTCTACACAACGGAATGTGTGACAGCAAAACTGAAAATGAAGAAAAGATGGACTCCAGGTATATTTGGAAAAGGAAGAATAAAGAAAAGTTCTCTGTGAAGGACAGTTTAACAGAGTTTCATGTTACTGACATTGAAATTTAAATTTATTTTAAAAAATTAAATAAAAACCCTCTTGGGTCACATGGAAAAATGCATCGTCCCACAGCTGTTAATCTAAAAACATCAGATATAAAAGTAAAACACTTTTACTGCACAATGACTACTTTTAGTTAAGTTAATTTGCTGATAATACTTAAATAATGTTACTTAAGTAAAGTTTTGAATTCAGGACTTTTACTTGTAGTATTTTCACAGTCTGGTATTAGTACTTTTACTTAAGTAAATATCTGAGAACTTCTTCCACCACTGCTTAAATTCATTTATTCAATTCAACAAAATAACGAGTTGTCGTTTTTGAATAAGTGGCTTTATTGTAGATGGTCCAGTGTGACATAAACACGGTGATGATGACAAAAAAAACAATGAATAAGTATTTTATATAGCAATAAATATTACTCCATTTATGTGAAGTCATGTCAAGTCTTTTATCTTAAGTGCCGCCCAATTAAACAAGTTTAAATGTCCCCAAATAAATAACTGAGAGCCATAAACATTACAGAAACATTATTATTGTATTAACATTATGCCTGTATGATGAAAAACTGTACACAGAGCATAGAGATGTTTCTCTTATAAGTGTCAATTCATTGAAATGAGGCCTTTTAACTTAAGACCTTTTTTGTAACAGTAGGAAAATCTGTAAATAATTAAATTTATGATGGCCAAATTCCATTTAGCTGCTTAAAAACTGTAATCTGGAAAACAACTAAACCTGTCAAATAAATGTAGTGGAGTAAAAAGTGTAGTGGAGTAGAAGTGTTAAGTAGCATAAAAAGTAAATATTCAAGTAAAGTACATTGAAGTTGTTGGTTAATTATGTTTTTGTACACTAACTGCTTAAATAGTATATTATGACACTAGGCCTATGTAGTAAATGCTGTGGAGAATTAGTGTTGTTTGGATTTGGGACACGCCTTACTGTCATAGTTTACTGAGAACCTTGAGTTTAAATTGTGGCTGCGTCCAAAATCACTTCCTCAAATGTGAAACTTGTGCATTTTTTTGTGCCTTCAAACATTCCCACAATAGAGCAAAAAAAACACACAATGCAATGCTTCACATTTGACAGATGTTTCAATTACAGTTATGCAAAATAACTCTGTCAGTAATTATGCAAAATGATAACGATTCAAAAGTGACAACAATGTAATTTACTATAGAGTAAACTAATGAGTGTTTATTATGTATGAATCTCAGGTTAAAGATATCAACATGTCCATTCTTATGAGCACAATACAATATAGCATCTTATCATTTAAGAAATAAGAAGCTTCCTCTTCAGTGTTCCTGCTCAGTTGTCTCCATCAGAGTTTTTAGACCTGGCCGCTCGTATCATGAGGATCGATGACATCACTTCCCTGCGTCCTGCTGTGTGGTGTCAGCATCGTGCTCGCTGTCGTCTGAATAATCCTCATGATCGTCTGAGTAGTGGCAACTTTCATCTGAATCGTTGGGATGACGACCACCACGATAATCCTGATCCGAGAGTTGACTGCGGGCGTCCTCACTGTCACGGCGGGTAAGTGAACCCTCGTCGCTTCCTCCAGCCTTTTCGTCTGTCTCCACTTCCACATCTTCATCGTCCAGGAAGACCTTCCTGTAGTGAACAGGTTTGTATCCCATGTCTGGCTCCTCTTGTTCACTAGCAACAGAAGAACACGATCAGCTGAGTCAACAACACCATCAGGCCTTAAAGATGCTGCTGCTCATTCTTAGTACACACAAACAACTTTCTACGCAGAGTTCTTTTCAAAATAAAACATGCTTCACAAACCACTAATCTACAAGAACTAAGTCTAACAAAGATGTGAGCGACCAACCGCACAGGGGAAGGGCTGTGGATGTACAGTATATTATATATTTTGTGATGCATATTATTTTGTTTAAGAAATAATAAAAACAACTGTTATTCAGAAAAATTATTTAAATCTTTTTTTGTATTTATGTAATTGGAAGCTTTTTGACTTGACATTCATTATTTATTACTTGTCATAATAATAATAAAGTTTATTTGTATAGCACTTATCAAAATCAGCGTTAAAAAGCGCTTTACAACAAACACATAAAACACTAAATACACAATAATGTTTGAATGACAAGATTAAGGAAAAAAAAAAAGAGTAATACACTTAAAAACTGATTACACTGCACTCTATTCTCAAAGTCAAGAATAAAGCACAGTGCAAATCAATAGATAAGAATAAAAATAAACCTAAATATTAGATGAGAAATATAATATCGACAAATATAAGTATATATATATATAATATATATTTAAAAGAAGATATACATATACTACATTACTGTGTACATTACAGTTTATAAATCAATTACTGTACAAGCATATAGCATTTTATAATATTTTATCCATTTTTCATCACTTCTGCACTATTTTAAGTCTTAGATTCTCCCTTTTAATTGCGTGATTTTCTTTTGTATTTAATGAGCCTGAGATCCAAGATTTTCACGACTGCTTCTCTGTCATTCTTGTGCATATAACAATAAATAACTTGAAAACTTGAAACTAACTATCAGTTTATTTTTACATTTTATTGCCCAAATCATTCCCTGCAGCAGTCGCTCCCAGACGTTTCATCTCTGTCATAAGTTTCCTTTGCTTTGCTTAAAGCATCAGACTGTGTGTCAGTAAACTCGAGTGTCGTGTTGTGTTTCACCTCTGTTTGCTGTCACTGGACGGGGAGGAGGCGTCGTGTGCAGACCCTGATTTAGCCGCCTTGCTGCTGATAAAGTCTTCTGTCAGATCACATCCATGCAGAGCGTCTGTGTAGCGCTTCTCCGCTGCCTGCTTGGCATTCCTCTGTTATCAAAGTTCAGAGAGTCAGTGTAAACAACGACGGCGAGTCAAAGCTGTCATGTAGAGACATAACACTCGGACACTCTTACATTGTTGGATCAGTCTGTGATACTCATGCAACCCTTAAGGTAATAAAAACAAATTGACCTCCTATTCAAAACTAAAAGTATTCAGATATTTTACTTCAGTATAAGTAGTACAGTATAGAAATACCCTGTAACAAGTAAAAATCCTGAATTCAAAAAGTTACTCAAGTAAAAAGTACCAAAGTATTAGTATCATATACTTTAAGCACCAAAAGTACAAGTAAATAAATTAATACATTGAAGTTATAGTTAGATAGTTACAGTATTTCATTCTACTTTTCAGTATTTCATTTTACATTCTGTTTTATTGTTTTCTATTCTATATGTATATGTGTTACTTATGTCTCTTTCACTATTTTATTTCTATTTAGTTTTATAGTATATGATCTTAGGTATAGTGTGTGTTGCATTGTTGGAGGAGTAACAGTGTTTTAAGGTCTTGTTTTACTTAAAAGCATATTTTTTCTCTTCAGTTACCTCATTGATACGTTCATGTAAATTTCATCAAATTAACTATTTAAATAAAGTATTGTGTTGGTATTCTTTTATAGTCTTTTATTTATTTAGCCAGTTTCTGTTAAATTAGGAATAACTTAAACTAAATACAGTTTAAATGAATTAATGAATTATTTAATTTAATGTCATACTGCATTAAGGCTTGTACACACATTTGGTGCTGATGCTGTTTGAATCTGCTATAATTACACTTTTGCGTAGGTGGTTTGATGTTATTATAAGGGTGACAGCAGGCTTGTTATGGTGATGATCACATGGACACCTGTGTTGTCTGATTTAAGCCTCAGGTTGATGTTCACCTGTGCAACCTGCTCCAACAGCAGCGGCCTCCCCTTCACTCTCTGCTGCATCTCTTTAATCTCCTGCTGGTACTCCTTCTTGCGCTGAAGCCCTTGTACCCTGCAGAGAACACAAAATGATGGATCGCCACATTTCATTTAACAGCAGTTCAGCTCATGCTGGTGTTGTTTCTAGGGTACCTGAACTCTTTGAGTTTGTTCTGGTACATCTGTGAGAGAGCCAGGTGGGGATCGTTGGCCTGGGCACGTTTCAACACCACCCTCTGCAGCTTCTTCTCCCTCTGCTTCTGACTTTCCTTCCATCGCTCCTCATCTTCCTCGGCCTTCTTCCTCTGCTCCAGCACCTTTCTACTCAGGGAGACAATCTGGTCACAGATGCAGGAAGGTTTGGATAGGAGAGGGGCTTCGGGAGGACGGGGGCAGAGAGTTAAGGATATGGGTGTGGGTGTAGCACACTGCTGGGATGTTGGGAAAAGGACTTGAGTCTGGAGGGAGTTCAAACACAGAAGGCAAATGTTCAAACAGGTCATTCTAGTTCTGAGGATGTCTCTATCTCAACTACAAGGGTGGAAGCCTTTGGAGTCCTAAAGTGGTACCTCACGGCCTCATGGCGCTTTTTGGTGGCATCTGTGACTTTGGTAGGGAGGATCTCCAGGCTGCCAGAGAGGGACGAACACAGACTTGAGTTTGTCGTCCGAGATTGCCCGGGGCTGATGTACGGCCAGCGCATCATGTGAGGGCTGCTCTGCTCCTTCTCGATGTCGGCCAGGATGCGTTCACGGTGCGAAGTGATGTGTGACGTCCTCAATTCAAAGGGTTCGCATGCAGTTGTGGGCTTCATCTCTTTTTGTTTCTCCAGATGTTTCTGGAAGCGTCGGTAACTGGCGTCGAAGTCAGGCACCTCTTTGTTAATATGGGGCTTGTGGGAGAAGTCGTTGTCGCCTCCAGATGCAGCGCTGGCTTCTTTGTTCTTCTTGCGGTCGCTGAGTCGTCGCATGAGCATGCTGGGAGGCATTGAAGCACTGTGGAGCATCTCCTGAGCTCTCATCTGTATCTTGATGGACCGATACAGCTGCTCCTCCTTCATCTGCTCCCCTGATGCTGCTGCGTACACTGCCCTGGGCACAGGCTTGGCCTTGAACGGTTTCATTTTCTCCTCATCGGACAGATGTGGGGGATGCAGCTGTTTCTGCTCCTTCTTTAGTCGCTCCCTCTCCAGGAAGCTGAAGGGCTTCTGGATGGATCGAAGATGCTGATCTTCTCGCTCTCTCATTCGCCGTCGTTCCCCGTTGCGCCCCTGCAGCTCTTCATAAAGCGGGAGGTGAACGTGAGCTGGTATGGAGTTTGCGCGGAACTTCCTCTGGCACTCTGTCATTTCTTCTAGCTGCCGCCGCAGCTCTGCGTTCTCCTGTTCGATCTCTGAACGCGACTTTATGCCATGCTTTCGCCTCTCAGCCTCACGCAGCATCATCTGGAAAGGTTCTGGCACAGTGAATCTGTTTTTCCAATGCTCCTGCTCTCCGTCTTTATGCCCCTGCCGCTTCTTTTCCTTTCCCTTTCGTGATTTCTTCTGGTCTGCTGGCAGGCTGTGCATCGAGGAGGACGACAGGTGGCAATGTTGAGGGGACAGCTTAAAGTCCTGCCACATGTTCTTGATGTGCTCTTTAGGAGAAAAAAGCAGGCCTTTCTCCACATCATTACTGGTAGCTTCATCTTCGTCTGAAGAGTCTGACTGTCCGGAGCCCCTCCTGAGTTCAACAGCAGAGTGCGACTTCCTCAAATGGCGTGAAGCTGCTGGGCTGTTTGACCATGGTGTCCTAAAATAAATCAATGACTGTTAATACAACAAAGCACCTAAAACTAAAGTTGCTATCTTTGATAAATTCATTTTAAAGGCCCAGTGTTTTAGGATTTAGAGGGATCTATTAGCAGAAATGGAATATAATATTCATAACTATGTTTTCATTAGTATATAATCACCTGAAACTGAGTATTGCTGTTTTTTGTTACCTTAGAATGAGCCCTACATATCTACACAGGAAGTACGCCATACGCATACGCGTAAGTGAAATTTTGAGCTGGAATTGTAATACATAATGCTAGCTTATTCTAAATCATCTCATCAGGCAATTGCTTTTCTGCTGTCAATTTAGTGCAGTGTAAAAACTCTCTGTGTGTTAAAGCCATAAAATAACATCCAGACAAACATTCAGGCATGAGAAACCCAACACAAATAACTTTGAATCCCTCTTAACATAATCCTTCTTGACCAAAAGCCACACACCTGTGCCTTCCTGTCTCCAGCATCGTCATGTTCAGAGGCTCCATGGCCTTGAGCTGCAGCTTCCGCCGATACATGCTCTCCAGCTCAGCCATGGTGCGAAGGTGGGCTTTCTTCAGCTCCTCCAGCTTGCTGTAGTACTCCTCGTTGGAGAAGAAGATTTCACTCAGGTCGAGGCGGTCTCCTGCTGCTCTGTAGTCAGTCCTCATGTGAGGACCGCCCTTCCCCACATAGTCCTCATCACAGAAATCAGAGCCTGAGTCCTCATACTCCAGCTGAAAAGGTCAAAAGTCATGTAAATCTCATTTGCCAATCAGTGGCCGTTTTCTATATGAATCTTTTGACAAAGGAGGCTTCAGTGGGAAAGCAGTTTATCATTTTACTCTTAGCTAAAATGATATGAAACTAGTGTATTTGTTTCGGACCTGCCAGATTGTTACATGTAATGTTGGCTGCAGGACATTGTTTTTAACCACCAGGCCTCCTGGAGCAGAGCAGCCTTGCTCACCGATGCTCCTCCAGGACTAAGCCTATTAAGAGCAGCGACGTGGGCCATATGGTGGAGCACAAAGGCCAGCTCACCATGAAAGAGCTCAACTGACACACATCCTGCATCAGGTGTCTGGCTCTTTTGATTCTTGCATTATCATGGGGTGTTTGTCTCCACTGAAGAGGGACATTCTGCATGGGAGGACAGCAGTGGTGTTGTTGTTGTCCAAAGGATAATTAAGTGTTTAGGATTATAAAGGGAACGTGACGTCTGGTAGTCAAGACGGAAGTCCAAAAATAGTCAGGCCAACAAATTATACCAGTCAAATCCTTTCCACCGCATGTACTGACCTGAAACTGTCAACCGCCTGTTAAATGGACAAGATCTGTTTTACTGGGGAAAAAAATAGAACTGTATATATACATACATATAATATATATATAAATATATATATTATATATATTATGATGCCTTGGTTGTAAAGTCATTGTTCAAATCATAACAAAGTATTTTAACTGGATCGAATGGACTGAAAGCTGTTAGAATAAATACAATAATAATAATAATAATTTCTTCTGTGAAAATGAATACATACTTTAAACTCAGACACTTTGTTAAGCAAACTGGATCGTCGTGATCTAAAGTCACTGGTTATAATATAGTTGACAGCATCAGTAATGTGTAAGAAAGATTAAATTAGAGGTACATTATCTTAATACTTCCTTTGTGGTGCTTGGGAGGATAATTCTAGTTTTATCCAAAATCTTTTGTCTATGTTTACAGGGCTTAAAATGCTTTTTTTTTGGCATAACAGTCCAAAACAACAAGCAGTTGGATTTAATTGCATTCATTTGGCAGTTACTCTAGCATCAGAGGTAATTGTGGTCCACCACCAACAGCAAGGAAATAATTAGACTATTATGAAAATCAACAACAACTCGTATTTTAAGTTACCAGACTTTTAATTAGACCTAGTTCAGTTAGCGCTAATTTGTTTCAGTAAAAGGAGCCTTTTTGCGGGTATTTTAAATAAAAAGTCGAGGTTGACTGTTGCTTCACACAAGAATTAATAACAGTGGTGGAAGAAGTATTCAGATACTAAAAAAGGCCTAGAAAAGTAGAAATACATAATATATAATCCTCCCAATATATAATTTATCTGACATCTTAAAGTGCTAGTTACTTTACAATTTAAATATTTTGCACACAAAACATATGAAAAGTTTAATAAAATATGATGGTTTGCTATAAATGAAAATAACCAACAATATGTAAGGCTAGAAGTGATAATAATTAGCAGATTAATAAATAAATTAGTTGATTGGCTATTTTGATCGTTTCAGACAATTTTCATGTAAAAGAAAAAACATGTTTCCAGCTTCTCAAATATGATTTTTTTCTGCAGTTCTTAATTTTAATACTGAACACTTTCCTCATTATACTTATGCTACATACTTTTACTTATATAAGGTTTTCCATGCAGTGTAATATTAGTCCTTTTACTTGAGTAAAGGATCTGAATACTTCTTACTATAAGTAACAGTAACTATCAGTATCAAATAAACGTAGTTGAGTAAAAAGTACAATATTTATCCTATATTTAGTTTAGTGGAATAGAAGTATAAAGTAGCCTAGCTTAAAATGGAAATACCGAAGTACAAGTACCACACGTTTGTACTGAAGTAACGTTAGAGTTCTTGAGTAAATTCAACCTATTTAGCTAAATTAATTTACTGGTTAATACCATAGACTGTGGTTAATACTCAAATGTGTGATTTTAATTGTTTTTACCTCCTTCTCGTAGTCCCGGTTGTCCATATGACTTGTAGCCGTGTACGGCAGCACTCGCTCCCGCTCGTAGGACGCTAACGGCGCTTTGGTGTGCGGGTCTACCGGCGTTTTCAAACACGAAGTGACCAGAATGTTCGTCCGGTGGGCGTTCGCCATGGCGTCGTAGTCTTTGTTCCAGTTTAATGTAGTTTTAATGCAAGTTAACGTGACAAAAACACAGTATTTTGAGATAAATCCGTGAGTAGTCGCTGTCCGCGTGCTGAAAATGGTATGTGTCGGTATCCAGGCAGCAGGACTCCGTAGCAACGGAGCGGAGCTTGGTTGGGAAGGAAGTGACGTGGCGTAAACAGGAAATGAAAAGTTGCGGTTTCCATACAAAATAAAAGCATTATAATTTAACGTCTCTCTCGCAGACTAAAAAAAAAATTACACTACAAGTTAAAATAAAAAATAAAATAAAAAACTGCTTCAGAAACCTTATGTAAAAGTACAAGTATTATTAGCCAAAAGTACTTAAGTATAAAAAGTAAAAGCACTCATTGTGCTGTAGATATTCCCCAGTGTTTTACTATTATACATGTTTTTAGATTAATATCACTGTTGCGTTTCACTGCTGCAATTTTTAGTTATACTAATTTCTACTATTTTTATATACAGTTTGGTAGTTTAATCTACAGTAGTGCATCATATTCTATGAAATCATCATACGTCTACTTTTCACGAGTCTGTCGTCTAATAGATATTCATGTCAAACTTCCCTGGTTTAAAAAAGTACAAAAATGTGAATTTTTCTGTGTTTTTTCTGGTGTGCCATTATTAATTTTATGAGCGTTTAGGTTTGCTACATATTTGCAGACAGGATGTAAAATAAAAAATGTCCTCTAGAACAGCATGAAGAACATATACTACAACATACTATTCACGACCCACTAGAAGGCCATGACCCATAGGTTGAACACATTGCAAGGCAAAAGAAACAAACAGCTGGAGTGTCAACAAAAAAAAGAAGCCTTTATTATTAAATTATGCAACGTAACAACTACAGTGGAAATCTGACAAACTGACGTCGACAGAGTCCCCTGGTCCATGCAGTACGAGCAGGCTTAGTGGACAGAACTCACGGGACAGACTCAAAACTCTTTATCGGGTGTTCACCTGAAACAAGACAAAACAGACGTCAGACTTAACATGAAAAACAATGACCTCAAGCTTCTGTAAAAACATGAGCATAGACGTAGAACCGTGGAAAATAAAGTCACTTTGAACAATTTAATCCAGTTTATGAGTCTCACCACGTCGTCGATCTTGAGGATGCTGCGGACTGTCTCTGTGGAAAGAGTCAGAGCACTGATGGAAACCAGTAAAGGCTGCACCACCAGCTCCTCCAGGATGTTGGAGATTCCTCCCTGTCACACACAGACACAGTAACGTAAGACTCAGTCACATACGTTTTGATACAGCAAAGGAAAACATTGATGACAAAAAGGATGAACAGCCTATTGGAAGTGTGGGCACTGTTAATACTGCAGCATCATCACAAGTAATTTACCTTCGGAGTAATCAATAGTATTATTGTTATATCACTATTTAATGTGACGTGGCTGCAACTAATAATTATTTTCACTATTGGTTAATCTGTCAATTCTTTTTACAATTATCGATACACTGTTTGGTCTGTGAACGGTCATAAACAGTGATAATTGCCATCACTAGTCCTTCAAATTGTTTCTTTTTTTGGGTCTAATTTACAGTCCAAAACTCAAAGATATCAAAATCCCTGATATCAGACAGATAGAGACGCCAAGCCCGACACTAAAAAACAAGAACTAGAGAGTATTTGACTTTTTTTTATTTATTTGATAAATAACTTAAACCCCTGATTGACTAATTGTTCCAGCACTAAGTCTATATAATCATCTGTTCTAGCCTCTATGTTATTTCATGAACATCAACATGTAATGAAAGGGGAGAAGGAGAGCAGACCTTGCGGACGTTTATGCCGGCCATCTTGTCTCCCTGAGCGTGCCTGTTGCGGAGCTCCGTCACAGTGGAGATGGGGTTCAGGCCGGCGTTCTCAGCCAGCGTTGAGGGGATCACCTCAAGGGCATCAGCGTACGCCCGCACGCAGTAGGCCTCCATGCCGGCCAGAGTGCGAGAGTACTCTGCCAGACGCACGGCCAGCTCGATCTCTGGAGCGCCACCACCAGCTATCAGAGCCCTGAGGGGAGCAGGAGGAGAAAGAAGGAAGGTTAATTAAAATACATCAATAATTAAACAATAAGCCACATTGTGTACCCAAAAGGAAAGTCCACTAATTGCTAAAACCTGGAAACATGGCGACATCTATGTCCAATTACTTTTTTCCCTCCAAATGATCTAAACCACTTATTTGGGAGGTAATGCTGAAAGTCAGCTCAACTGAAATATACCAAAAACTGTGTGTGTGCTCAGCTGCGGTAAGTTTATTTGGTCAAAGTTGAAGCAGGAGCTCAGACTATAAACTGATGCATGTCCACAATGGACAGTTTGGGTAATAATTGAATTATGTTCTTTTCTCTTCCAAATAAGTTGGACTAACCTGAAGCTTTGTTTGTAGTCTTGACCTGACACTTTTTTAAAGATGTCCCCGTGTTACCATATCTTAGAAATGAACTTTAATAAATGTCATTACTGATTTCTTTCCTTAACTATTCTTTAAGAAGTTGCCAGATACATTTCCTAGAATATATATATATTTTTTTGTACATTTAATGTCATGAATGAAATTATTTCCCTGGCATGTGATACATGTGTGAACGCTCCCCGACCAAGTTGCTGAGACAACCAGGAGTGAATGAATGGTGAGCTTTCAACAATACTGTTCCTCTGTTTCTTACGCTCGAGCAGGATGAACGACTGCAAGAGCGCCTTTGTAAGAGGGAATCTGTGGCTGGATCTTTATCTCTGCAGTCAGAACAGCAGGGAGGAAATGTGTTTTTCCTGTCAGCTTTAGTGATTCCTTTAAGTCGTGTGTGTGAATTAAACTCTGCAGAAATGACCGACCTCCTCTTGACCAGGCAGCGGATGACACACAGCGCATCATGGATGGAGCGCTCTGCCTCCTCGATCACCAGCTTGTTGGAGCCCCGAACCACGATGCACACCGTCTTCCCGGGGCTGGTACACCCTGTGATCTGCACAGGAACAACACCAAACGTTCATCGGGAGGTATTTGAAGCATGATGCGTCATTGATCTGAAAACTGTCCTAAGATCAGCTCTGAATCGTGCAGGATCTCAGTACAAAGACTCCGCCTGCTGCGTACCTTGACCAGCTTGCCGGAGCCGTCCAGGCTGACCTCCTCCGCCAGCTCTGCTGTTCCGAGCATCTCTGGAGTAAAGTGGTCGATGTGGGCGATGGGCTTGGTGCCGAGAGTCTGGAGGAGAGACTTCGTTTTACTTTACTGTCACACAAAGGTTCATTTTCAAAGAATTAACAATAAATGGATGAGAAATGTCCTGGTCTGTTTGTAGACGACATTCACAGAGAGGGTCAAGAGTCAAACTGTACAACAAATTGTGAAGAAGCTGAAATATTTACATACAAGTAAAAATGTCCACCTGTCAAATTAGGTTTTTAATACATTTAGAAGCAAATAATTGCACTAATATTTAGAGGGGAATTCTGTATGAAGCTCCTTACTGAAGTTGTACTTTCCCGCAGGCCAACGTGGAAGCAATTATGATTTTATCCAAACGGGTACTCAGGTCTTCAGGTACTGAGAGCTGAGGTTGGTAATATATCGATATAGTGATAGGAGACTAGATATCGTCTTAGATTTTGGGTATTGTAATATGGCATAAGTGTCATCTTTTCTCGACTTTAAATGCTGCATTAAAGTAACTTTCTGAGACTTCTAGCTGTTCTATTATTTGTCTTTACCCACTTAGTCATTGTATCTACATTACTGATTATTATTTATCAAAAATCTTACAGCGAAAGCACCAATAATCAAAAACCTCCAATATCGTCACACTATTGATGTCAAGGTATTTGGACAAAAATTATCGTGATATTTGATTTTCTCCATAACTGAAGTATGAACCAGACTAACATGACAACATTTGTGTAAAAAAATTGTCTACTCTGAATACCACGATGAAGATAAAAAGAAACGGCGCAGTGCTTTAGAGAGTGATGAAAGCGTCTTAACTTCTAGAACTGAAACAGTGCAGCCGTGAACATTTCGGGGACGCTCACCTTGCAGATGAACTCAATGTCCTCTCTCTCGATCTCCTTCACCACCATGATCTTCATCTTGTTGAGGAAGTGCAGAGCGAGGTCGCTCATAGCGTCTCTGTCAAAAGGACAGTGTGTTGTTAGTATGACGCATGTTTACGGTCCATATCAAACATGGACACCAGCACGTGTTCCTCATGTTAGCCGTGTTTGTGTACCTGAGGATGGACTTCTGGATGAGCAGCACGTTGCAGCCGGCCTTCTTGATCTGTTTCACCATGTTGAGGATGTAAGCACGCTCCTCCCGCAGCACGCGGTCCATCTGGGCGTAGTCCGACACCACGATCTGGTTGTCCATCTGCACGCCAAGAAACAGGTCAGGAGAGAAAGGACAATGACAGGAATGTCAGAGGCTTAAAAATTGGGAACTCTTCTCCAATTAAACCTTCCAACTTATTGTTTTTAGGAGAGATTTTATCACTAAAAACATGAAGTGACATTTTGTGTAAATAAATCCAGAATATCAAAACGGTGTTGAGAAATGTGCCAAGAGGGAAATTACTGGAAGCTTTTTATTAGCTTTATTCTAAAAATATGAAACTTACGCATTTAGTATCATCATTTATCTATTAGTGGAAACATTGTGATGATATGATCGTTTCTGTAGTAATTTCAAATGATTTAAATTAGAAACCAAGAAATATTCTCTGCCAGAAAGTCAAATCACTATCCTATTTGCTTTGGTCCCGTCTAAAATTAAAATACTTTTGCCGTTGTTTTTGGGACAAACTGGGCTTCTACATTCAACTTCCACAAATATAAAAAACTAAATACTTATTTTGAATACTGAGTGTAGCTAATTAGAAAAGCAATTACATAAAAACATAAAGTTCCCACCTAATACATATTTCCCTAAATATAAAGTCAACATATAAATACGTTACTGATGTTTATCAGGTGACTCACATCAGTTTTGGGAGGGGACAGGCAGAACTGGATCAGGCCGATCTTGGCCTTCTCCACACGGGACACGCCGGTGTTGGAAACCCTCTGGGTCAGCACCAGGCCGTCCACCAGCTCACAGTCATCAATGGTCCCTCTGAAAACACATCAAACACACGAGGGGAAAGACTTAAAATCACTGATATTTAGTGAACTACAAAAGGAATATAAAAAGTCTCAAATTACTTCTATAACACAGAATACCTTTTTCCTCCATTATTTCAATATGAATACTTTTAAAAAGAAACCCTTAAAATATTAAAATGCATCAAATACAGAAGAAAAATGTGTTTCTTCACTAAAAAACCGAGCCGGTTAATTTGACTTTAAAATGATTTGTGATATGAACCAGCTGGATTTCAGCGCTCGCACTCACCCGAGCTTTTTGATGATTTTGATGTCGTGCAGGTCGACACCGGTGGCGGTGGCTGGGTCGATGACTCTCATGACGGCGTCCACGCTCATGGGCGCCAGCAGGCTGGAGTACTGCGACACCACCTTGGAGCACAGTGATGTGGTGGCGCTGTTGAGCAGCGTCTCGCGGTCGCTCAGCTGCACGGGCCGGCTCATGCCCGTCAGCACCTCCACGCCTTTCTCCACGGCCTTCTGGAACGACTCCGAGATGGTGGTGGGGTGGATGCCTGTTCAACGGGACAACGTGTAAACATTGGTACTGAAACTATATAAAAACAAATTAGATTTTTGCTTGAGCGTACAAGTTTAATGACTTTTTAAGTTTAATATACTTTTAAATGAAATATCTTCTGCTTGAACAACATGAGCAATATAAAAGATGTCAATTTGAGCTATGTAAAATGGTGCTTGCCATTTTTCTTAAAAAGAATATACTAATTAGCCAAAGAATGAGGCAAAACTCTTCAGGGTCTTCAAGCTTTTCCTCTCACGTCCCCACTGAGACTCATTGACCCTTTGTCTCGACTTTTCCTACTTTTAAAAACTCAAGACAGTTTATTTTATTTCAGACATTGAGATGAGCTGCTCTTAGGGCAGGGCAATACAAACAAACATAGAAAGAAATATCTAATATAATATTTAAAAAATCTTTTTATTAATGCAAAGTAAACGCATTACTTCGGGCCCTCGTCTGAATTTGAAAGAATCTGCTAATGACAGGCTATATTTGCTTCTTCTCATTTTCAGTATGCCAAACGTTCCACCTCCACTGTTTCCACTTTTTAATGAGTGAATTGAATGTGCAACAGGTTGAAAAAACAGAATCAAATTATCTCACTTGTCCTGCATGACAATGCAAAATGGCAGATTGTTTCTGTCTTCTGCAGCTCTTACCTCTCTGCAGCAGCTTGGAGCAGGCTTCCAGCAGAGCTCCAGCAATCACCACCACAGAGGTAGTGCCGTCTCCAGCCTCAATGTCCTGGGCTTTGGATAATTCCACCATCTTAAAAAAAACAACTAAGATTAGCTCATTTTAAAATATTTATTGCAAATCATCTAGGGAAAAGTATATGAAACTCAATTATGCTTTAAAAAAGGAGCGTCCATGTTTTGGATGCAGAAGAATCAACACCATCAGACAGCGCCTGGTGCAACGTACCATTTTGGCTGCAGGGTGGAGCACCTGCATCTGCTTCAGGATGGTGGCGCCATCGTTGGTAATGGTCACGTCACCTTTTTCATCCTGGATCTGAAACAAACAGCAGCTGCTTTAGAAACACGTGTATGACCCGAGAGCAAGGTGAAGTTAGCCTGAAGCCAAAAATATGTACTGACCATCTTGTCCATGCCTTTGGGCCCCAGGCTTGTTCGGATGGCATCTGCAACAGCTGTCAAACAAGCAGGTGATGAGTCAGTACTGTGACAATGATCAACTCAACGTTCATGTTTTCATTAAAAAATATAAATATAATTTTGTGTTTTTTGGGGGTGCTACAACAAATAAAAGCAGACATAAATAACACATCTTAATATTTAGGTTGGTCTTGTTCTTTTTAGTACACATGGTAAATATTGCATGTGTAGGTTTCAGGAAGATACATAATTCACGAGTAAGACCAACGGCACAACAAAAAGAAAAATCAAGCCGTCAAAATCCAGTTTCAAAAAAAGGACATGATAGACTTTACTGCCCTACTGGCTAGACGGCCAATAGTAGCCACCTGGAAATCAGCGATACCGGCCTCTCATACCCACTGGATAAGAATGATCTTATATCTCATCAGATTGGAATAGGGCACAAAATTAGGACAATGTACCAGTCAAATGCTGGTAAATTATGTTAGTGGCTAATAGATTTGCATCACTCACCAGCCAAAAAAAACAATGGTTATCCATTGATTGGCTGGTAACATTCACTAGCCATTTAACTGGTGGACAAAAAAGTAATTTTGCACCCTGGATTTCAATTAGTGTTTTTTTTTTTACATTTGGCACATGCAACCATACTTAAATGTATGGGTGCATGTGTGTATATAGATAAATGTATACGCTAGTTTTTACATTTTGTACAATGATGTATTGATAAATAGTTAGATTTGTTTAACATCAATGTTAATTCGGCTTCAATTCAGTTAACAGAGACCATGAATGCACATTGGCTCTTGAGCTTTCTGATTGTATGTGCACATGTATGCTCTTCTGTCACTACGTAATGTATTGTCTGTTTAAAAAAACAATAAACCAAGTAAAGCACATGATGTTGCTGTAAAACTACAAAACTGTTGACTACTTGCACCTGCTTTTAGTTTAAATACACATTTTAGTCTTCTGATTTGCATCTTAACTCTTGTCCATATATAGCCTAGTATGCATCACTTTGCCACTGAGTCAGCTAAAGCTGAGACTGTCACGAGCATCTTGCAGAGACCAGACCAACTCTTCGTGTCTTGGATTAAAAAATGTTGTCTCATGGTGCCTGCTACTAGAAGCTACACTGCAAGCTTTAACGGAAGCAACCCAAATCTGAGGTTAAATTTCAATGGAGTAAGTGACATCTGGTGCATGTCGTATGTGCCGAATAGAAAATGGTATCCGTTTGAATTAAAATACACCTTAAATTGTGAAGCCACTGTGTTATGTACTTTTATTACGGAGTAAATATCTTAAAATGACACTTTTCTGAATGAGATTTTGGACCAGGTAGACGCTAATACTTAAATGACTGAATAACGGTGCCATGCCCTGCCCTGCCCATAGCTATGATAGCAGAGTTAGAGTTGAGGTTTTGTGGCGGATATTAGCAGTTTCAAATATCTTAAACATTTTTAACTTACCTTTAGCAGCAGAGATATTACTGAACCGAATCTGGGCCGGCTTGTCGCGGTCCACATACGCCCCTCCTTTGTTTCTCCCCATGTTTGAGGCTCTCATTGCTCCCATCGCTTCAGGCATCTTGATTTAAGAATCGATGGTAAATGTTAAGGGAATAATTCAGAACGGGACTGATGAGGTCCCGGAGCTGAAAAACCGCGGTTCGGCTTCGGATGGACTCAGATGAAAGTATTTCCACCCGGTCCCAGTCAGAACCTTCGAGAGCGTCCGGCTGCTGCGTAGAGAGGAAGGACCCGGCTGTCAAACTGCGCGTTGATGACGTATTCAGACATTAAGCGTCAATTACCGATGTGACAAAATTCAAACACAGATTTTTTTATTTTACGTAAAATATTAGAGTTTTTGTCCTCATTATACATTAATGTGCTAAATCATCACATATGTATTTGTCGTAGCCTCTGCTTTCTTTCTAAAACCGAAACTTTCTCATTCATTTAAGAAAAGCTGATCTGGCGTCGATTAGCTTTGTCTGTTGTAGCTGAAATAGCAAGGAAGAATCATTTTGGAAGAAACATGTTAACAAGTAACTAAACTCTGTCTTGTTTTAGTTACTTTATATCGTCGTGAATTCACCACTTCTGTGTCCGGTAGGTTTATTACCAGTGTTTAGCAGATGCTCGCTGTGCTGTGTGCGTCCACATCCTCTCTTAAAAGCTCAGTGTTAGCTAAGTTAGCTTAGCATAGCCTGGAGACCAGACAGGCATGCTTTAGCGGCTGTTTTGAGCCTCTTATGCAGATACTGATGATCTACATCACGTACAATACCATTCAAAAGTTTGTAATCCACTGCCACAAAAGCTTGATTGGGTACAGTCAGATGTCTGAGAGGACTACTGTATATGTCTTAATGGTATTTAATGCTTTTAGCTTGTAGAAAGTCCTCTGTACAGATTTAATTTAATTTTGTACGAAGGGCTTGTTTTGTACATTGACATCAAACCAGACTCAACATTGACAGATCAGAAAGAGACAAAGATCTCTGAGCAACAATTCACAAAGAAGAGAAGAAATCAGCAGTCGTTGGTAAAATAAACTGGAAGCTTAACATCAACATGTGTGCAGATTTAAATAAGAACAACATCCTGTTTCAGTATAAAGTGCACAATAATGCCTCTAACAAGCTGGAATTAACAGGAAATGTGATGCTTTATCAAGCTCTTCAAAAGAAAATGCTGTTTTCAGCCTCTCAAATATGGAGATTTTCTCTGATTTATATCATATTAAAGTGAATATCTTTTACTAACAAAACAAGATATTTAAAGACATCACCTTGGACTTTGAGAAACTGGGAACGACATTTTTCACTATTTCTGACATTTTAAAGACCAAACGATGAATTGAGAAAACAATCATCAGATTAATCAATAGTTAAAATAATAGTTAGTAGCAGCCATAGTTTTTAAATGTAATGTTTTAATGTATTCAGCTTACCTTCTTTTTACCAAACATAAAAGCTTTCTTGGGACGGGTGTTGCAAACTAGCATCAGCTATTAACACCATGATACTTGCAGATAGTTGTTTTCAGTTTGTCCCGAACAAATAAACCATAAATAAATAAGAAGATAATAAGAACAGCTCTAAATTCTTACATTTGAGAAGGTTGAACCAGATTATTTTGTTTACTATGAGACACTTAACCCACTGCCATGCGTCCCAGCACTGACCACCCTGTGTTTCCTAACAAACGTCTCTGCACCTCCTGCAGTCTGGAGTCATGCTGCCGCTGAAGGAGAAGGATAAACCCATCGTCCAGAAGCTGCTGTCGGCCGGCTGCTGCGCTCGCTGCGTCCTCAGGTTCTGCTGTGTGAGCGTCCAGGCTGCCTACAGAAAACCCCTACAGGTAAGACTCAGCTTCTGTATTCAATTATAAATGTTTCTCTTAGTGGTAGTTACTCACTTATCCATCGTGTCATGTTTCACCAGGATACGCTTAAAGAACTTCAAGTTTTCATCAGCAACACAGAGAACAGCAAGTCCCAAGATTCATTAGCAGCAGAGTCCACAGAAGGAAACCACAAATCCCATGATGCAGCAGTCTCAGAACCATCTGAAGACCCACCGAGTAAAAGAGCGAAACTGGAGCCCAGCGGGACCGGCGCTCCGTCTGAGGAAGACGCTGCTGCCGTGGTCAAACTGAAGGATGAAGAGTCCAGTGTGTGTGTGGTGTGTTTAGGGATCCTGCAGGAACTCTGTGACACGTCTCAGGCCGTAAAGGTGTGTGTGCGCTGTAAAATAATCGCACAGTGTTGGATTGTATCAAGGTTTAGATGAACTTGATGTTTTGCTCCGTGTTCACAGATAGCGGAGGCGGTGAAGACGGAAAAGTACGAGTTCGACACCCTGGTGCTGTCAGTGTCTCTGCCTGCTCAGCTGTGTGTCCGCGAGGTGTGTGTGTGTGTGTGTGTGTGTGTGTGTGTGTGTGTCATTTAAACAGTGGTTGAAGAAGTACTTTCTTCTTTACTTTAATAAAAATAAGAATAATATAGTATAAAAATACTGCATTGCAAGTAAAAGTCCTGAATTAAAAATGGAATTAGAAGTATTATCTTAAAGGTATCAAAAGTAAAAGTACTCATTATGCAGAATGGCTCCTTTCAAAGTGTTAGTGTTATCATAGAATATTAAACTGTATTATTCTGTTTTCATCATTAACAAATACATATATTATTATTATACTAGTAATATTGGTAATATTGGTACTAAAGTACTTTATTTTTATGAAAGGTTCTATTCCTAGTCACTATCAGTGTCAAATAAATACTAGTGCAGTAAAAATGATTCACATAATGTACGAGGGACCTTTAAAACGGTTTATTATATTCATTACATTTTGAATCTTTTGATAATGTTTCCTATTATTGTCAGGAGGTGACGCTCTTTCATGAGTTCCTTGCACAGCGGCAGGAAATAAACCGGGACACATTCAGAATGTTTACGCTTCCGAGTTTAAAGGAGAATAAAATGTAAAGTGTGTCTCATTGAGGCTACATGGAGTGTGGAGTCATATCCAGTCTTTTACACTGCAATGATATTTCCTTTTCTTATTCTAATTACTCATATTACAAGTTTAATGAACTTTAAACATTATAAGGTCTTTGTTGTGCCCGTTAATGGATGTTTTTTTTGTTTTGTTTGTAAATCCTGCAGCACTCCTGTTGGCTTCATGTGAAGAAGGAACTGAGGTGAGTGAACGTGTCCGGCGTCACGTCAGTCCGGCGTCACGTCCGGAAGTTAACCTCTTGTTTACTCGCTCAGAGAGAAGAGCATGGCGGTCGATAAGGACGACGTCGTCCAGGTGAAGGAGGCCTTCAAGTGGATCATGCAGGGCCTGGTCGCCAAGGAGCTGGGGGGCGTCGCCGTGGTTACAAGGGTAGGCGGGAAGAAGCATGTGTCACACGATCATTTATAATAAATATTTATACATTTAAAATGTCATTTAAACCTTTTAATTTGAATAGTTTTCACAGTCAGTCTTGGTGTTTGAAAACTAAATTGTATTTGTCTTTTCTCCCTCTGACGTATTAAAACAATATATTTCTCTTTTTTCAGAGTTTGTTTGAGGTCGGCGTGGAGTTCACTCACCCAGACACGGACGCTGACTGCCACTTCCTGTGAGTATTGATATCTCTGATGCTCTACAGGAGGCCGGGATGTTTCATTTCTCACTTTAGATGAATGTAAAAGCAGAATTCAGGTTAACTTCATGGATCATCACCTTTTTTAAAAAAAAAAAATACAAATAACACTAGTATGCAGGTCAAAGGTCAGAACCACAATTCATGTCATGGATATCTGTTTGAATTCTTGAAGGTGAGACAGGAACAAGATTATTAGTTTATTTATCCTAACTGTCAGACAAACACGACAAAAACACATTACAATTAAAGACATTTAACCACAAACTGCTCCACAACAACATCGGCAGCAATCAAAAATGAAGTACAACGTGCATCACTGAGGATTTCCCGCTCTTTCCTCACCACTCGGGACTCGCATCGCAGTTTCACATGGTGTCAATCTCTTATTAAATTAGTTTTTATTAGCTATAGACAGTTAATGCCAGGCAATAAAGCAGGAAGTTAAAATCCTCTCTTCAAGAACTGTCGACGCTTCTGCATGAAGTTTAAGTGTCGGATGAGTGCGACCGGCAGGAGCTGAACTATGACCTGCGACCCTGGATGTCCGTGTGGTTAAATGATGCTCACCTCCTGCTTTCTGTCCTTCTCACAGCGCATCAACATGTGCTGACTGCTTCAAACCCACCAAGAACAAACAGGTGAGGAAGCAGCAAAGCAATAGTTGGACATGTTTTGTGAAATGCACACATTTGCTTTCTTGCCGAGAGATGCAGAGAAAGTCGACTCTACTATATGGTCTGGGGGCGTTGCAGTTAGGAGATGTCTTTTAACGATTATTTTTCACCACACAGAGCCTCCTCGCTCACTTTCGGATAATTTTTTAAGACAATGCGGCACTTTTTATTTATTTTGCCTAAAGAATGGATAGAAATCATTTATTGCATTTTAAGGAAAAACGTCTCCTGCTCCAATACTGATGTAGATCTGGTGACTGAATATAAACAACAATTAAAAATGAGTTTATTACTGAACAAACATGAGGGAGCACTACAGATAGAAATGCTTAAATACGAATGTGTGAGCGGCTACAGGTACAGGGAGTTACAGGAAGATATTATAGGACTAATAAAAATATAACTTCCTGCAGTCGGTGTTCACCAGGATGGCGGTGGTCAAAGCTCTGGAAAAGATATCTGATGCCCAATTCCTCAAGTAAGCTTCAGCTTTAGGTCTCAGTTCTTGATGTCTTTTCTAATAACTGAAATAATTATTGTTGATTTATTCTCAGACATTACGCTGTTCCACCAGCGCAGCCGACCAGCAGTTGCAGCTCGCAGGACGTCCAGTGTCTCCACCAGTCTGTCTTTGTCGCAGGTATTGTGGGACACACACACACAGAAAAGTCTAAATTGTGGGTTGTTTTTTTTATTTATCTATTTTTTTTTTTTTTGGGTCCTGATGTTGTTGCTGTTGTTCAGGGAGGTACAACAAGTTCTGCCGCAGCCTGCCTCAGACTCCCTGGGTGATCGACGGAGAGAGGAGGATGGAGTCGTCGGTGGAGGAGCTGATCGCAGCGGCCGTCCTGTCGTCCTTCAGATCCGACGGTGAGTCACGCCTCCGGCCGGTCGTGGCTGCGGCTGGAGACGGTGTTGAACGTGTCCTGATAATCTCCACTTCACTCTTTTTTCCCACAGGTTTTAATTTCTCCTCGTCTGGAAGGGAGGATGTGGACGTCCGGACTCTTGGAAACGGTGAGACGGCACTTTTTAATAAATAAAAAAAAAGTTTTGCTACACTTTTATCGCCTGAAGCGAAAACAATAAATAAAGTTTTTTGGTTTTTTTATTTGTCAGGTCGTCCGTTTGCGATGGAGCTGCTGAATCCTCACAGATCCAGATTGAGCAAAGTGGAGATGAAGCAACTGCAGGAGGTCATCTTCATCAAATCACTCCCAAAACTCTTCATCATTCACCCCACACTCTTCATATAAACACTTCACTGCCTTCCTATCGCTGATGCTCACTTTGTTCCCCAGCAAAATATCCACAACTACAGCCAGAATCTGCCGTAAAGAACTTTAAAGAACCTCGACTCCGGACGTCTGAGCTCCGGACGACATGTCTTCAAAATCCAGAGAGAGAAACACAATCTCAATACTAAATAATCAAAATATATGTGCATGATCCACCAGTGCTGATGACAAGTTGATTTATACTGATGAAGAAGAATAAGTTCAGGTGGCGTTATTCATGGTGGTTTTTTAGAGATATTTCACTTTGGACCAAAGTGTTGGAACAGACGGATTATTGAACATTTTGTGAAGCTCATAATCTTTCTCTCCTTTTTAAAGTCTCTCTTGACACTGATATATCTACACACGTGCAGCGTTTATGTCTTTTTAAGTTGTTAATCAACTCTCACCTGTTTTTTCTTTTTAGACCATCAACAAGTCTTCAGACAAAATTCGTGTGAGAGACCTGCAGATTGTGTCCAGGTGAGAAAATATAAAAACGTAAAATGACACCAAATTAAGTTTAACCTGCATGTTTTTCATTGTTTTTTTTATGACTTGCCATTTTTTAGATAGATAATCAGTGTATAAATGCATATTATATCCCTTCTAACCCCAAGACCAAGAAGGATAAACAACAAGTCAATAAATCAGTAATTTGGCTTCGTAGAAATAAAATATATAGAAAAATAAATCTACAAAATAACAAATTAATACATTGAATGCTTCCACCTTATCCTCACTCTTGTGCACTTATAAAAGCAACATACCTTCCACACTTACGTTAATATTTACATTTACATTACATTCTTTCATACGCAGCAACCTTTCACGTTTCCGTTGCTCAATCCTGACAAGCAAATGTTCCTGGTGATTTGAAGTTCCTGAGAATATTTGTCCGCCCCATCATTATTGCTGCCCGGGTCCACTGCACCTGCGTTATTAAATATCTGACAATAAATGAAAATAAAAAGACAGAAGCTGACGGCTGTGTTGAACTGCAGGGAGGCCATGAGCCGGATGAAGGAAGGAGAAGAGGAGAAAACAAAGTCGTACACGGCGCTGATCTGGACCCTGAAACCCATTCAGAGTGAAGACATCGCCTTCATCGATGACATCAAGGTCACTACCACACACACACACACACACACACACACACACACACACATTAAAAGCTATTTATTTGTGACTTCATATTATGGACTGTGCCATAAAAAAGAAGAGATCTGTAAAAGAATAAGAAAATAAATGTGTAAATATAAAGAGGAATTAATAAAAGAATAAATAAGTACATGAAAAGATTTGGTCAAATAAAGAGAAATAAATAAAGGAATCAATAAATGTGGAAATATAAAGACAAATAACAAGATATAAAATAATAATTATAAGCAGTTTCATTTATTTTCACATTTATTTTCACATTTATTTTCACATTTATTTCTGTATAGATTGATTTATATATAGTGTGTGTGTGTGTGTATATGTGTATATATATATATATATATATATATATATATATATATATATATATTTATTGCATATAAATTACTTTTATTCCTTTCTGTATATATTTAAAAAAATTCAAAAACCTATTATTTATTTTTTACTTCGAATTGACTACTCTTTCTCTTTTATATTTTCACCATTTTTTATTCACTTATTTATTATTTTATTTATTCCTCTTTTATATTTCCACATTTTTTTTCTTTTACAGATTAAAACATTTTTTTTTTTTTTTTTTTTACGGCACTCCACTTCAGGTGCTGAATTTATATTTGGTTAATCTGACTTAAAATCAGTTGTACATCCAGTACGGAAGCTGAATAGTTTTTCATTTTAAACTGGTGTATGATGATGTTTTCAAATTGAGTTTGAAACTGAATTTCAAAGGCTGCAAAAGAAAAGCATCTGGAGGCTCTGAGAACGGTCTTGTTGACTGGATGAGGACTGAACTGTAAAACTAACAGTCAGCTGTTCTCCGTCAGGACCTGACTCTGGACCAGAAGACCCCTCTGAGGGTCCTGCACCGGCGGGCGCTGGCCGTCCGTCCGCGAGTCGTCCACAGTATGAACACTCGCTTCCTGGACTCTCATCACTTCTACCTGGGGCTGAAGACGCAGGCCGGGACGTATCCTCACATCACATCCACTGCTTGTCCACATACGTTAGTGGTGCCATGACGCTCAGTACGCCTCATAATATATATACATATACATATATATATGTGTGTGTGTGTGTGTGTGTCGTATAATATATGAGTGGATGTAAGAATAGGAAGATTCTTAGATCTTTTGTGCTGGTGAGGAAAAAATGCAAAGTATGTCAAGAGGAGGGCGCCAGAGGAATATTTATACCCATTATAGGACTACATTTACTCAAATACTGTAGTTGTTTTTGAAGTGCTTTACTTTACTTGACTATTTCAATTTTCTGCTGCTTTCTACTTCTACGAAAATATTGAACATATTGAAAATTGAACATTGAATATCTACTCCACTACATTTATCATTTGTCTACATTTGTCATTTTTCCAATTATGATTTATCATGAAAAAACAAAACGTGACTCACTTATATGAAGTACGAGCTACTCAGTAGTACAGTTTCTAAAATTGGCTCCACGCTGACGTACTTCAACACTAAAATGCTCTTACGTGTATTTGTTAGGGATAAAACCAGAATAATATATTCTGCATATTGAGTACTTTTACTTTTGGTACTTGAAGTACATTTAGTTGGTAATAATTTAACTTAATTTTGAATTCAGGACTTACTTCTACCTTTTACTTAATTAAAAGATCTAAATACTTCTTCCACAACTAACAACTTTTCAGTAAATTTATTAAGACTTGTCAGACTTTGCTCAATTTCAGCAGTGGGAAGTAACTAAGTACACATTGTACTTTTTACGCCACTACATTTATTTGATTATTTAAATTACTGTGCAGATTCAGATTAATAATACAAAATGTAACCAACAAATAAACTATTATTGTATATTAGAGATGAAGATGAAACTTTATTGATCCCAGGGGGGGAAATTAACAATCTAGCCAGCAATATTAAATCAAATTAGCTCCACATTTACCAGCTGCAACATTAAAGTGGTGGATAATAATTTTATCAAAAAAGCATCAATAATTATAATCCTATAATATTCAGTATATTATTTTGAAATGAGCCATTACTTTACGTATAGTTTAATGCCAATACTTTTGTACTTTTACTTGAAGTTGCATGAAATTGAAATACTCCAGGACAGTACAAGTACCTTGAATCTGTACTTAAGTACAACACTTGAGTGAATGTGTTTTTCACTTACTGATTCTCTGTTCACCAAATGATCCTGAGCGTCAGTCGACAGTTACATCAAAGAGTTCGTCCACGGAGACTTTGGTCGCACCAAACCCAACCTGTGCCAGCTGCTGCAGACGGACACAGACATCCTGGAGCTGGACGTGGAGGTGAGAGGAATAAAAGCACAATCTGAGCTCAGAGTCCATCCATGTTGTATCCTCATGCATCAGCGTTGTGGTTCATAAACTGACTTTTTATCCAGTTTTAAGCCACGTTTTTACAATACCCTTTTTAGATCTTGGTTGATTTTTAAAAAAAATATATTTTAACTGGATGAAGGATTTTAATCTTTGGGTATCTGGAAGTTATCCGAAAACCAAGCTGAGCAAACGTTAGTGGCAGCCAAACTTCAACATAAAAACGGTGATTTTTAACGTGAAACTGCTTTATTCAGTGTTTTTACTGGTTTTACTCAACGTTTCTGTTTATTTTGGAGAGGAGGAGACCTCTGCAGATAATTCGGCTCCCGGTAAAAACCTCCTGAACGTCTGGATCTTAATTTATCAGAAAAAATCGCTGAGAAAACGTGAGTGATCTTTGTTGTGTGTGTGTTTGCTCCCTCAGTCTGTGGATGTGGACTGGCCTCCGTCCATACCAGAGTGAACGTCCTGCATCTGAGCAGGGACACTGAGGACCGGTTCTGCAGGCGGGTGTTGGTGTTCACCAGAACCTTCTCCCAGGTTCAGAGACACATGACGGTGTTTGAAGCAGGTTGGAGGTGAAGAGGAAGCCTGCGGTCACAGTCCCGCTGGCTGCTGTGTGAAGCTGCTCCTGTTGTTTGCCTTCCTGATCAAAACTCTCGTGACTGCATCTTCAGTTGCATCACAAACGTTAAATTACACTTTATATTGGTCTTCTTCTGTTGCCCTTAAAGTGTCACAGATACTAATAACAGATTAACTTTTCTTTTTTTTTTTACTTCATTCGATACCCATCATGTGAATTTGATCCATGGAAAGTTTGAGTTGAGAAGTTCTGACGCTACGTTATTTCTGTAACAAGACTGTAAGTCTATAGCAGTCATGTAAAACCTACATTGCTCATTAAATGTCAGATTTTATTTTAGTTTTGATTGTGTCGTCTGAAAAGGGTTTTATTCTCTGTACGGTGGCTCAGCTGGATTTGAAAAGCTCCAGCTGTACTTTTGAGTTTCATGTAGTTTCATTTGAGATTGCAGATTAATAATTCCTCATGCAAACCTTCGGTGGAAAAATACAAAATATTATTTTTTAAGTTATCTTGCAGAAGGTTGTTTCTTTTGAAGTATTTTTTGTCATCTCAGTGACACATAAGTGTGAGGTAAAAAGATTTTTATATATGATCTGATATTTCCACATCAACATATTTCTACAACCTACTTACATATATTTACATATATCAATTTAATGATTTTTTTTAGAAAAAAATAAAGTTTTATCATTTAAATGTGAGGAAGAGCCCAGTGATGAAATTGTTAAATCACATTTTAGTTGGTAAATGGGCATAAAATAACGTCGTATTTATCTCAGGCCTCTGAGTTGAATCCAATCAAACTTTGTAATATCAGTAAATATCGATATGTGTCATGATGGAACTTGTGGTTTACACCACTACTTCAAGAGAATATATTTAAAAAAACATTTTGAATTTTGATATGGTTCGAGGTTTATTCTCTGTACGGTGGCCATTTTGTGACCTGCCCGAAATTGTAAAATATTTGAAACCCAACCTTTAAATCTGATATTTCTGCAACATATTTCTACAACCTACTTCAAGATAAAATATAAAAAAATAATGTTTTGCAGGTTTGCATAGAGAAGAGAGCTACAGTCACACCTGAGTATTTACACGCAACAATAAAGAAACTGGCAAAGCAGACACGATGTTCAGCAGCGTCTACGTTCGACCAAAATAGTTTTTCATACAAGACAAAATATGAGCGCATCAGAGTACGGAAAACTGTCAACACTGCTGGAAGTTGACATTGAATGTCTGGACAGATTATTAATCTTTTTTGATTTATTCTTCTCTCAGATTTCTTGATTTAAATTTAAATATTTTAATTATCTATGGATTTTATTTAGGCTGTAAGGCTGATTGTGATTAAACGGCATTAAACACTTTGTTCAATAGGAGAAAGAAAACATGATCATATTCCTAAATTATGGATTTAAAAAGATATTTTTGGTGTCGGACTCGGGTATATTGATTCTAGCCTCAGTGGTTTGCTCAGAAAATTCTCAGATCTAATATGAAGTGCATGTGGGTATTTTAACTTGTATAAACATATAAAGTTGAGGAGTCATAAACTTCAGTCTTTGGTTTTCCTTGAATCTGCCTGTCAAGACAAACAGGGACTTTTGTTTATTTATATAAACCACAGGGTTGATTTTCTCTCTGAAGAGCAGAAAAAAAAATTAAAAAAACATCTGAAATAAAGAGTCACGACAGCAGAAACCCTGAAATGTATTTCTTTTAATTTAATTCAAAATAAATACTACCACGGCAACGCAAGTCCACTACTGGGTTCTTGCCCTAATGTTTTGGTAAGAAAACAAACAAGCAAACGATCCAAAAAAAAAAAAAAAAAAAAGAAAAAGAATAAAAAGAGACTTCAGTTAATGCATCCATCATCATCATCATCATCATCCTTCAGCGACTTTCAAGAGGTGCCTTTTTTAACGACAAACAAGGTAACACTGCCTAGAATGACAAACATAAATAAAACAAATACTATGGTACAAAAAAAAAAAAAAAGGGGGGGGGGGGGGGGGGAGGAGAGGAAGGGGGGATTGGAACAACCTTATAAAATCCCCCCTCAAAAAAAAAAAAAAAAAAAAAAGTAATCCATGGTCCCACTTTTTGTATTTTTTTTCTTTTTAAAGAGGGTGAACAGAAATGACAGTGCAGACTCCACAGTTACAGTCATGTCCTCTCAGAAAGTCAGGAGTCGATCATTTTCGGGGACCACGGCCACTGAAGGGATGCGGGGGGGGGGGGGGGGGGGGTTTTGTCTCCATGGTAACATCCTCCGTGGACGATAACAAGTCGAGTCTGTGTAACGACCCAGAAAAAAAAATAAATAAAAATCAGCGGAAGGGTCCAGTCTTCGACGCAGTCTCTCTCTCTCTCTGTTTTTTTTTCTTGTTTTTTTTTTCTTCATAAATGCAGTTTTTGAGTCGTTTTGTGGTTGTTGTTGTTGTTTTTTCGGTCACTATTCTCATCAGCAAGCTTGAAGTACAGTCACACAGAAAAACATGTTTTATGTCTCGTCTGTCAAGATGCCACGAAAGACCCAAAAAAAAAAAAAAAAAAGGCATTGCATATTTACATCAAGAAGTTTGGGGCGACTCGACTTGTTTCTGGCAGTCCTCACAGTCTTCATACATGAGTGTCTCACGGCTCAGTTTTCTTGTGATCTGTGACATGATTAGTGATTTATTGATACCCTTAGTTCAGGTTTAAAAAACCTGCGTGTGTGTAAATAAATGTATCTCATAATACTGACAGGACAGAACCTGCATCTGGATCTGGAAGCCACGTTTCTGTTAGTGTCCGTGTGATAAATTAAATTTTCTTCACTCTGATCTATCGTCTAAAAACAGTCTTTGTGTATCTGTGTGTGAATATGAATGAAAACCATGTGTGTGTGTCAGGGTTCCTACACAGTCCCACTAAAGAGCCAAACGTTTCACACAACAACAACAAAAAAAAATCACCACAAGTTCACTCGCTGTTCGATATGTTTCACAGTCATTGTTCCCCCCCCATCACTTGTACACACGAACTTCAAGAAAACTACAATTTCCCCAAAATCTTCAGCAATTGCAAACAGCTTTTAAGACCTGGAAATCCCCCAAACTCTTCCTCTGAACTGAACCTTTGCGGATGTGTGCAGGAACCCTGAAGAGTGGACAGCGGAGCAGGTGAAGTGGGCAGTATCCTCCACAAACAAAGAAATTTGACGTGTTTTTTTTCTTTTTTTAAAAGGTGAAATGAAAACAAACGTCACATTTAGTTTTGATCTACGCAGTGAGTTAGTAGTGCGATTATTTTCATTATGGATTAATCTGTAGATTGTTTTCTAGATTAATTGATTGGTATATAAAATGTCAGAAAATAGTGAAAGTCCAAGTTGAGATCTTTAAATGTCTCGTTTCTTCAGTCCAAAACCCAAAGATATTCACTTGAATACGATATAAAACAGAGAGAAGCAGGAAGTCTGAAAACAGCATTTTCTGCCAATTTTGCATGAGAAAAAAAAACAAAAAACCGTAGTTGCCGATTATTTTTCTGTCGATCGACTAATCGATTCTTCTTCTAATCGTTGCAGCTTTATTCAGTAAATAATGAGTCCGTTCTTCTGAAAGAATCAAAAGGTTTTTCAGGTTCTGTCTCAAACCACTGGAGGGCAGGACTCACTAAGTTTGTGTGAATCCTGCGTCGTTAGTTGTAGATGTACATGTAGCCGACGCTGGAGGGATTTCAGTTCGCTCTAGAGCTTCACGGGTCCAACATTTTGGTACAGACAGTAAAGTATTTTCATCCAAAATGCAGCAATACTTTGCAACGGGACCCAAACCGACCGGTTTAGACAGAATGGACTTTGGACCGAGCCTCACCGGGAACCAAGCGCACTCTTCACGATCCTCTGCTGCAGTGTTTGCTTCTCGTTTTGAGGAAATCCCACAATTATTCCAAATCCACAACATTTAACTGAAGCTACTTTAAATGACTCTGCAAGATTTTGATATCGTCTGTTAGGTCACCATCTACCGGCGAATTATTGTATTGCCGTATTTATACACTTGCAGTGTTAGAAACTGGGTGTCTGTGGCGACATTCCTGAAAAAAATACTGCCGACGCAAACCGAACATTTCCCACTGCTGCAGCTTCACATTAAAAGCATTAAACTGGCGAAACACAAGTTTGATGTTGAAGTAGCCACAGGAAATGCAGCGCGTTTGTGAGCGTTTTGTTCACGCCCTCTTCCTCTGCAACGGTATACTGGTTTTCTGAGTGGATTCTGGGCACCACCTCCTGTTTATCTCGATGAAACGCCTCCTAATACTCGCATGACGGGAGAGGATGGAAACGAACATTCATTTGCATTTTCTTTTGCGGATTTTCTCGAAATTCAGTTAAAATTTGCGATACGTTTGGATGGAAAACTGTCTGCTGTGGATAACCACATTCTGCAGACGGAGAACTAAATCATTTCAGAAAGTTGCCCCTGTGTGTGGACTGGCTTCGACTAGCTTCACCTGACATCAGCTGCTACACACACACACACACACCTGTAGTTGCAGCGAGTAATCTGATATTCTGTTCATTTCAGAAAACACCAAATTTGATTTAGTTTGGATTAAACTGCCGACTTCAGTCACAGCTGTTTCCTGTTTCTGAGTGTATATGTATATATATATATGTAGGTATGTATTAGTGTGTGTGTGTATGTGTGTGTGTGTGTGTGTATGCGCGCTATGACAGCATAAAGTTGACCCCCATCTCCCACATACATACATTACATACATACATTAAGCCACATTTCCCTGTGTAAACACCCATTCCACTAGTCCTACAGCTACGATGAGGAAACAAAGAGCGGAGGTGAAGAAGAGGAGGAGGAGGAGGAGGAGGAGGAGGAGGAGGAGGAGAAGCGGTGAGAAAGCAGAGAAAGGCCTCGTTCCCCTGCCGGCTGTGGAAAGCTGGAGCGGTTAGCTGAGTTTGAACGTGGTTGTGCTCTGTGGCGCCTGAGTGAACTGTGCAGTTTCTGGCAGTTTAGTGTTTCCTGTTTCAAAATAAAAGAACAAACTTGGAAGTAAAGCGCAAGAGAAAAAAAACAAAAAACACATGGGTTGAAAAATTACGAGAGCAAAGTAGTAACACTGCAACGATGAGAGGAATGATACAGACTCGTCCATTCTCGTCCTTCTTTTGTTTGTTTTTTTCCTTTTTTTTCCGTTTATCTGTAGACAGTGATTTTCATTGCCATGGGATTTGGGGAATGTGCGCTGCCATGGCAAATGTATGAGAAAGAAAATATTTTTTTTTTTGTACTTTTTTTTCTGAGTGAACCACGAGCCATGCACTTATTCTCAACTAAGAATGACCCCTCACAACCCCGAAACCCGCCCGCCCGCACCCCAAAAAACAAAACAAAAACACCCTGTCGGTATGATACGAAACATCTGCACACGTAAGGCAACATTTTTGGTTTTTTGTTCCCTAAAACGGCTCTTCCAAACCAAGTGCAAAAAAGTCAAAAGAAGAATTAAGAAAAAAAGGGCAGAAACAACAAACGAACAAAAAAAAAAAGAAAAAAAAAAAAGAAAAGAAAGATGAACGCAACCCGGGTCGACAATTTAATACTGACGGAGAGAAAAAATAAATAACAAAAACATTGCCTTCTGCAGTAAATAGCGCTGAAAATGTAGGAGACTTATTTTTTTAGTGTGGGGAGACCGGCTGGAGTCTATCCCACTGTGCAAAAACCTCTTTTAAAGTCCCTAAAAAGACTTCTCCCCGTCTGTGAGGAGGCAGAGAAGGAGAAAAAGAGGGGAGACTGGTATTTTTTTTTTTTTTTTCCTAAAATGGCTACGTGTTTTCCTCAAAATGGCCACGAATGGGGACGATACTGGCTGGCTGGGCCGGAGCGCTCACTCCCGCCCGCTGGCTGAGTAGGAGAACTGTGGGAAATGAGGCCTTCGCTCGTTGTCCGCCGCGTCCATCCCGTCCTCGTCATCTGCAGAGAGACAGAGACGCATTAGAAAGTAAACCTGCACTACATACGTACGTCATGTGATTTTTATGTGTGTGTATCTACAAGGCCGATCGTCCCTGAACGCCTCATGAACGCGGTTCCTCATGATTTATGGGATTTCCCCGACTTCTTTTTATTGAAACCTGCAGGTGAAAACCTCCACTTGTCCAACACATGATTTAATAACAAATACTAAACTAATCGGCCTCAACTGTACTTTGACATCAATACCACTGGACCAATACCAATTCTTCTGGGACGGTTCTCATTTCCATTCCCCACTCTTGCTATTTCAACATCTGACATTTCTGTGAGTATTTCTGCCGTATTTTGATCCAATAAGAATTAAACCATAAAAGCATTAAACCCTAAACCTGCTGTTTTTTTAAATATATATAAAACAATAGTTTAGTTATTAAGGGATGAAGTGACTGTATAGTATTTGGTAATATATATAAATATTATTAAAACACATTTTACATACTATTAAATTATATTTTACACATAATTAAAAAGATAAATCTTTGTAGCTTTTGCATTATATTTTCATTACCACTGCACAAAAAAAGTAAACTGAGTTTTGAGGTTATTTGATAAAACCCGTAAAAGCCGCTCTTTTTAAAACGGTACATTATTACTGTACCTGCAAAAAGGTTGAGGGAATTACATAACCTGACTATTTGTCGAGCTTTTTCTCAGACTTGTTTCTGACAGTCTGGTGTCGGTGCAGGTAGAAAGACGCGCTTACATTTTTCCGGCGGAGTGATGGTGATGGTCTGTGCTGTGAACTCCTCGTCGAAGTAGCGTGTGTCCGTCTCTGAGCTGACCTGCGGCTGGAAAGGTGGGACCAGCTGCAACAAGACAGGAAGTGGAAGGTGACGGTGTCAGACGTATGAATTCTGAATTTCTGCATAATTAGTACTTTAAATATGTTTTGATTCTTTTTCTTTTCTACTTTCACTTCAGTAACATTTTCAATGCAGGACTTTTATTTGAAACAGATTATTTCTTCAGTGACTGAGAAGAAAAAATTAATGAAAATCAGGTGGAATTTGTAAAAGAATCTGCGTAAAAGCAGCAAATAATGACTTAATATCTAATATGGACATGCGGCAAAGAATGAAGACTTTGACTGTTTTTAAACAAAGAGAAAACAAAGGTGTGTGTGTGTGTGTGTGTGTGTACCTGCTGTAGTTTGCACTGCTTTATGCTGTTCGATTGAGATAGAGATGAGGTAATTTTGTTTCTATTTTGGAGTTTATAAACCCCAGCCAGGCTTCTTTTGAAAAATTAGGTAACCCTGATACCAGAATATCTCAGGTAGGCTGTTTGAATAAATTACCACTGAAGATCGGATGACGTCTCGGCAGCTAAATCCTGCTCTCACCTTCTTGTCGTAGACGTCCTGCCAGTCGACTGTATTAAAGTAACTGTGTCGCATGATCTCCTTAGCGTCATCCGGTCCGCCGCCCAGCCTGTCAGAAAAGAGAAGAAGAAGACGTCGAAGTCAGACATCAAAACGCTGCTCTTACAAAGTCTCCATCAATGGACCCAGAATATCCACCTGCGACGGATCCCAAAATAACTCGCCAGGGTGAACGGGTTCGCTCTGTGAAGCTGCCGCAGCCTCTTTTCACCAGTTTCTTCATTAGAGACAGAAAACGCCTCCGGGACAATCAGAGTGGGAAATTAACAGCAGCCACCAGCCAGTTTTGTCCAACAGCACTTTTGCTGAATACCAATTATCACGAGGAGGTTTTGTTCTCTTCTTGACGTTGAGATTTAAACAGCGAGATGAACTCCGGGACGTACACGACAAATGTTTGTTTTTCTAAAGCTGGATCCTGAGAGGTCAACAGGCCACAATTGTTGATAGTTTGACTTCTTCCTTTTACAGCTAAACCTTGAAATGATGACAATATCTGTTCATATCCGTGTATGAGAACATGTATCTAAATGTGCCCCTCTGCGTCTTACTAAAAGATTTTTTAATCTGAGCAGGATGGATTATAAATCCCATCAAGCGTGGGAACAACTCGGGATCCCCCAGGAGCTGCAGTAAGTAGCGGGGGAGGAGGGTGACGGGAACAGTTTGCTTTGCCTGCTGCAACCCGGACCCTGTGAACGCTGGGAAAATGGATGAATGTCTGTAACTGGTCTTTCAAAAACAAAACCTCTTTAATAGTTTGGGTTCGGTACAGAAAAAGCAAGAATCAGAATGTACAAATTAGAATATATATATATATATATATATATATTCTAATTTGT
>CALSCE010010695.1:878887-897993 GCA_943593645.1 Bovichtus variegatus | reverse complement strand
TGTGTGTGTGTGTGTGTGTGTGTGTGTGTGTGTGTGTGTGTGTGTGTCCGAGTTTCCAACATCTTGCCAACCCTCACCCTATAACTTCTGTTATACTTTGGCGCCGTTATAAATAAAATGGACTCGCCTCTGATGAAGACGATGACAATCATTTCCTCCATTGTTTGAACCAGAAGCTCCGTTTTGCATTTTCACACATTTTACATCTTAAGCATCCAAACGAGGACCGTGCACTTAGCTGATTAACATATATAAATAAATAAGATGTATAATAATAAATCCAAAAGAACTGTGACTTTATATTACAGCTGACTAGCAGTTAACACATTAACAATCTTAACTTGTATTTTGGACGAGTCTCAAACTTAACCTAAGCCGTCTTTACTGAAACCCTGGATAATATTACATTACAGTTCATTTAGCTGATAGCATATTAATGAACTGTACAGTGAAACTAATTCTGGAAAGCAAATCTGTGATCTTTCACAGTCAACACCAGAGAAACTATGAGGCCACTTTTAAACGGTCCTGGAATACGAATGAAGCTGCTGTGCCAGGATGTTCACACACTCCTACGGTGTTATTCATTCAATGATATGGTATGTTTTCATCAATATCTGTTACATAAATTCAGAACACACCAAAAGAAAAAGGAGCCACTTTCGGGATAAGGATATTCTATACGTTTCTTACCGTCAACAAATGAAACCAAAAATGATTTCTGTCTGTAGCCACAAACACATTGGTTCACTTTGAAGATGTAAATCTTTAGAAAACAACATGAATAGTTTAATTTAAAAAAAGGCTCAGTAATATTGTAAAACAGCTTGTCGCTGAAGTTCTTATCCAGCAAACAGAAGGAAATAGTGTGTTCGTCTTTGGGGCTATTTTTAGCAGGGAATTAATTCATATTTGTATTTATATGAGTATTTGGGGCAGAAGGACGGTGTATGTGTGATTCAGTCAAAAATAAACTATAACTGTCTACATATACTAATGTAATACACTAATATAACACGATTATTCCAAATTTGATACGGGTCACGTAAGCAGCAGATCCCTTTTGGATATTTCTGATTAAGGCCTTATTCCCAAATGTAGTATTTTCCAATTAAGACATGTGGGATATGTTGATATAATTCAGGTTTTACGAGCATTCTTTGGACATGTTCTTTGGGTTTTTACTCAGTTTGCCTGTTAACAGCCAGCTCTGTGCGTTTTACACAAAGCAGCGAGCACAGAGAGCAGTTAGCAGCGCTGGGGCAGAGATGTACTGTGCGCCCCAACACATAAGCTCAACTACTTCTAAACATCATGAAAGACTTGGATAACAACAGGTTTTTGGATGTGTGCAAATAAGAAAAGGCGGGAAATTGAAGTAATTAAAGGGCGTCGTGGTAGGACGTACGTTTTACGTTAATTAGAGAATGTATGGCTGCATGTAAACATGGACAATTTGTGAAATATTCATTTTAATTGGCCATGTAAACAGCTTAGTAGGAGAAAAAATAATGTTTGTAATGGAAAACACCGGAATATTTTGCGCATGTTTTCGTTAAGTCTTCGAAACACCTTCATTGCCTCCACCAAGGAGGAGCTTGTGTTTGTCCGTCAGCAGGATTACAGATAAACTACGGGTCTGATTTTCATGGAACGTGGTGGCAGGTTGAGGCAGAGGCCAAGGAAGGACCCTTTACATTTAGGAGCAGGTCCAAATCACGGGCGGATACACAAATTATGTTCCACTTTCGTTAACATTGCGAGTTAGGGCATTTGTGCTGCTTTCATGTCGTGTCAAGAAAATGAGTTTCCGCCCCCTCAAGTCCGAACAACGACTGGGAAACATATCAATACAACACATCTTCTTATTAGCGTCCATGAGGTTTCCACACTGAAGCTTAAACCTTAAGACTTAAAGCTCATGAACACTACGGAGTCGGACCAGCGACTTCCCAACTCGGGAAATGGGACCATGCGAGGAGCACATGAACGCACCATCGGCACTGTCGGAGGTGTCATTCTAGTTTTATTATAGATTTGCAATCTTTTTTTTTTTTTTTATAACCATAAATAAGTCACTGATGTTTTAATAGTTTAGGGACAACAATGGAGTTCTGTGGCACAGATAAAGATACAGCAGGCTCTTACACACACACCCACACACCCACCCACACCCACACACACACACACACACACACACACACACACATGATGTAGAATATCACCAGTGACGTCTGACTCAGTAAATTATAAAAACATAGCTTAGCCGCTCCGGATGGAAGCATGAACCCTGCTCACCTCTTTTCTGGACCCAGCCTTCCTTGACGACGTTCTGGTCGCTCATGGTGGCTTCTCCTCGTCACCAGTCCTCCCACTTCTCCCAGTGTGGTGACGGTGAAGGGACAGTTGTTGGGGGGGGAGGTTGGCGGGACAGCCTTCAGTCTGACTGCCGCTTGACCTCCGACCTCCAACCTACCTGCGTCCACTCTCCCCTGACCTCAGATCTGTTAACTTGTCGAGTCTGTAATGTCTCTCTCTCTTTCTTTCTCTCTCTCTCTCCCACAATCACTTTCTCTTTCCTCCTCGCGCCCCACCGGCCCAACCTGACTTTCTCTTGCTGTCTTCCGGCTCTCCCCCCTCCTAGTCCCTTTTGTATAGTTATTTTTGCTCCCCTCTTTCTCTCCCTCCCTCCTTCCTTCTCTTACTCTGTTTCTTTTCCTCAACTCTCAAAACTTCTTCTTCTTCTTCTTCAGCGTTCAGTCGCTCCAGCGGTGAGTCAGCCTGGAAGGAAACGGAGGCAGAGAAAGGAGAGAGGGCAGAAAACAAAACAGAGCAGGTCAGTGGATAGTTTCCTTCTCACAGCGGGTTGCCACTTATTGTTCAGAGCCTTAAACACACTTCCTGTCTCCTCACCTCCTTCTATCCTTCCTCCTTGCCTCCTTACACTTTCTCTGTCTCCTCTCTCCTTCTTTTCCTCCCGATTAATTCCTTCTTTCCATCAGTATTTCCCCAACTACATCTTTGTTTCTTCCTTTTTCCCTCCCCAACTACTTCTCTCCCAACTTTATTTAATTCTTCCTCTCTTCCCTCCCTCCTTCATTGGGCCCCACTTTTCTCCCCTTAGCTCCTTCCCTCCCTCCTTGCTTCCACACACACTTTTTTCTTCTCCCTCCTTCCTTCATTACCTCACTCCTGCATCTCTCCTTCCCCATTTCCTTGCCTCCTGACATCACCTCCTCATATCCTTCCTTTGTTCCCTCCTTTCTCCTTCTCTTTATCAGTCCATCCCTAACTACTTCTCCCCACGTTTTACCTCCTCTTCTTCTCATCCTCTTCCTTCCTTCGTCCCCCCCTTCCTCACTAACTCCTCTCCCTCCCTCCGTCTCTCCCTCCCTTGCTCTCCTTGTGTCCTCTCCATCATTCCTCCTTTAACTTCTTCTCCAGCTTTTTTTAAACAATAAATCACATCTTTTTTCCTCATACCAACATTTGCTGGTTCAACCAGGTTTTAGACTGTAAGTCAGACAAATCAAGCAGTTTGAAAAACACTCAGTGAAGTTTGCACTAGTTTTTGACATTTCATAGACTAAACAATTAGTCAATCAATTGAGAAATTGTAGCATAGTAATTGTATATAATGTCATATCGTCCAGCCCCATCACATCCATTTATAATGTATAAGATATGACCGTCACTTCTTCTTTGAGTGGGTATGAACAAACCTCCGCCCCCCAAAAAAGAAGCAGAGCTGTTATATTGGACCATGGAAAATTTGCAACATGCACGCTGTGACTTGCAATATGAAATAATTTCCTCTCGCATTAAGTTATATGTATTCATGTAAACATACTTCGACCTGCGCATGAGCCTTCAAGAGCTCGGTAGCAATGCAAATGTATCTGCAATTTGCAAGTGACATTCATTTCTGCAACGTGATAGTTCCAAAATGTGCGAGCTGCATGTGTAAGAAATGCTCTCACTTTAGTGAAACTGGCCCCGGATCGGGTACTTGAGCTACTGAGAATTAGAAATGTCTTCCATTAAGAACTATAGACTCAGGGGGGATTCCCTTCACCTGACCTCCCTTAATCCTCGTCCCTCTCCTCCCTCATCTGTTGCCACACCTTCCCTTGTTCCCTGCTCCTCCGCCTGTAATCCTCTTCCATTGTGTCACTCCAAAACCTTCTTTATCTTCACTTCCCCTCTCCAGGTGTTAATATCGTTAACGAAAACTATGACTAAATATGCTCACCAGCGACCTGTATTTCCACGACTAAGACGAGACGGCACCGACGCCATTAAACACGAACTGTGACCATGTCAACATGCATGATGCTGACGAAAAAAGACGAGACTAAAATATAGTTTAAAATGTTTTAACTTTACACAAACCTGTCATTATTTACATTGACAAAAAAGAGGAGGCAAAATATTATAACTTACTTACTGAAGTTAAAGTTAACAATGACAACGTGGGGGTATTTTGGCTGGACTAGACTGACAATATAGTCATTGAATAAAACTGGACTAAAATAGTAATAGATAAAAAAAACATGATGAGGTTGACTAAATATGATTAAAAAAAAAACTAACAAGGACATTTGACGCAGGACTAAGACTGAATAAAAACAAATAGCTGACAAAATGAACACTTCCCACTCGTCCTAATCTCCTCAGTCTCTCTCAGTCTACCCGTCTGTCAGATGACCACCCGGCACAGACATTAACAACAACGTCTGAACCCCCTGAACACCACTCTGGAGATCTCCTATAACCCTATTAACATCACACGCAGTTCAGTTATTAAAGACCATAAATAACTCCCGAATTTGCATCTCCAGTTCTGCTCGATATAAAGCACCTACTGCTTCACGTCTCATACTTGCCTCTGCTGTGAAGCAGGAATGTGAAATACACATATCCAAGACTGCAAACTAATTGCTTGGTCAACATTTGTCTACATCTAGAAGGGAATACAAAATTAATATTTGTTTTAATGGAGGCCTAAGACCCCAGCCTGCGAACCACTATCCCAAAAAAAAAAAAAAAATCAACATCCATTCCTACTTCACACTATAATCAACTCATGCTGTCGTATCAGAGCGTCGATCAGCTGCAGACCAAATGTAGTGAAAAGCTTGAATATGTCAACGTAGCCGGAGACTTTTTAGTCAAAGACATTCACGTCCCATTTGAAAATCCCTGAGATATTAGTTGTAGACTTTGTACCGAAGCAACAAGCTACGAGATGAACCACAAAACATTTTCTGTTCAAGCTTCTCTTATACACGTTTAGTAATATTTTGTTTACGTAGTCATTTATCTTACATCTCCATGTTAATTAAACTTACTTTAGGGTTGTGGGTAGTTTGTGTGAAAATATTCATACGCCAACACATATCACAAATACATACATAAATCCTAATACAATGTACTTTGATACAGAGAGGAAACAAAATGTAAAGAATAAAGATTATCAATAACGGGTTGTTGTTTTTTTGCACTTTATGTCTTTGCACTCTTTCCCACTTTGTGCTGATCTCTCGGGATGAATAAAGTTTTATCTTAAGTATCTCTTATTTTATCACTATTATGATATTTGCTATTACTTTGAATGTCTTATCTTGATCTGCTTCCTTCTGGTAGTTTTGCCCCAATTTATGGCTGTGACACTGAAATGTCATGTTGCTGCCTTTAAGATAAAAGGGAAAGTTCACCCAAAATCAAAAAGACATATTTGTCCTCTTTCCCGTAGAGCTATTTCTCAGTCTGGATTGTTTTGGTGCGAGTTGCTGTGTGTCGGAGATGTCTTCCTCCTCTAGAATATCACAGAACTAGATGGCACTCGGCTTGTTGTGCTCAAAGCGCCAAAAATAAAAAATACATTTTAAGAACTCAACAGCAACGTCTCTTTCCAGAAATCATGACCCGGTTACTCAAGATAATCCACAGAGCTTGTTGTGAGCAGTTTTATGCGGGAACTATTTTCTTTCCATCGACCTACACCCGGCAGCCGTATCACCGCGCAGAAGGAAGCGTGCATCTATTCATGGACGAGAGGTTCATGCTCATGACAGCGCAAGATGTAAACATTAATGGCGCCTGCTCGGCTGAGCTGCTCCCATTATATTCGAGAGAAGGCAGACATCTCTACGGCCGATATCTCAAACTCTCTGCAACTCGCACCAAAACAACCTAGATTGATAAAAAGCACGACTGGTGAGAGGACAAATATGTATGTTTGATTTTGAGGTGAGCTGTCCTTTAAGTTAAAAGATGAAAAATCTGCATCTTAGTCTTTAAAATGATGCGAGCACTCCCTAGTAGAGCTGGGCAATACGGCTCAAATCAATATCACATATTTATTAGGAGATTTTCAATGCCAAATGTATGCAAAGAGGTTCAAAAACAATTAAATAGGTTCCATAGTTACATAAAACCAAACTCTTCATATAAACCAAAAACCTTAAATGTTGTCAGGTTTTATACACAGCTTTTCAGAATCATTAATTAGGACAACCAATCTGTTAACTAGAACATGTTAAGATCAAATCATCACCATAAGATTCTGCAAAAAGTCGTTAAACAATATCATATTATCGCCCAGCCCTGTTTCCTGATGACGTGAACAAAATACAGCTGCCACAATACATTGTGTTTTAAATGTTGTAATGCCTTTCTATTGCTTACGTACATCATTTTGAAGTACCTCTCTCTGTGTGTATGTATACGTACTTTCTGTATTTTTAATATATATAAAAATGCCTTGCCTATATACATTTAGAAGTAAATGTTTTCCTGCTCAGTCCCACATATACCACAATGATTCATAAATGATTGTCTTGTAATATATCACATGTCTACTGTAAGTGCTGCACATGTTCTACTGTTGTGCATGTCACTGTAGCTATACAGCTTAGCGTATTAATTACTGTCCATACTGCATATACCCAGCATATCCATATCTACCCCGTTACGGTCTATTAGATTTATTATTTTAGATCACCACGAGTCATATGTACATTACTCTGCACTTTGATGCTTTTTTGCACTTCTGGTTAGATGCTAAACTGCACTTTGTTGTCTCAGTACGCTATGCAACAAATCTAATCTAAATCACAGAATTGCCTATATTATGTTACCCATCATAACATAACATTTACGGCCCACTTCTACTGGTATTTTAAGAGGAATTTAAATATAAAACATGATTTCTTTTCATTTTTTTTTTAAACAACAAAGTCTGACTTAACTTCTCTACATAACTAGTATTTCCTGCACAATTTAATACATTATGGGTAATAATCACATTCCCTATAATGAATGTGAATCATAATTTGACATTTCAGCACCAAGCTATAAGAGTATATGGTGCTGGCCATGTTTCTTCAATGCACAGCACACACACCATCAATGGGAAGGTCCAAGGCTGGAAAACAAATGCCAGCCCTCCAATGACAACAAAAACAATGGCTGCCAGGAGGGTGACAATGAAGCTGAATCTAATCCAATCACATAACTGCCTATATCATGTTACCCATCATGAGATAACCTTGTACATCCCACTACTGGGATTTTACAAGGAATTTAACAATACAACATAATTTTGCAAAAACAATTCTGAGTCAAACTGACTAGCCCCCCACCCCCCCACAGCATCTCTCCATCGCCACATAACTAGTATTTCCTGCACAATTAAATACATTATGGGTAATAATCCCAATCCCTAAAATGACTGTGAATCATAACTGAACATTTCGGGCATAACAACATCATTTAACAGACTAGTCATGTCCCTTCAATGCACAGCGCACACACCATCAATGGGAAGATCCAGGGCTGGAAAACAAATGCGAGCCCTCCAATGACAACAAAAACAATGGCTGACAGGAGCAGCCGTTGTATATTTCAGAAGCCGGTTCAGAGCTGCGGCCCTCGGTACCACAAACCCCGCCCCCCCGCCCCCCCCCTCTCTAACACTGTCTCTGAATTATTGGCCATGATTTGGGTCCTGCACCGCACCACAAACAAACAAATACTGAAACAACAGCTTTTGTTTCAAGGGCGTGTGGTGTCATTATCGTGTTACATAACAACATCCGCTTGGCGTGCTCCGGTATATTTTAATGGGCGAGACGCGAATAAATGTCTGGCTTGGCAGCGACGTTTGTTACCGAGCAGTCGCTGCTTTTAGTGGGGATAAAATAGCCGGGTCCCGGTGTGGAGTGGCAGAGTCGGGGGAGACGGTTGTGTAAGTCTGGCTGGCCTGTGATGGCTCGGCTCGGGGGATGCGAACTAGCCAGGGATGCTAGCGGGGAGGAGGGGGGGGGAGGAGGGGGGGGGGGGGGGGGGGGATGCTACCGCTAATGTTAGCCGGCTAGCTGGAAGGCTGGTTAGCATAGCGAGCTGGCTAACTGACAGCCACTGGCGGTGGAGCTGTGGTGTTATTTTCACGTGTGTGATGAAACAACTTAACGGTTTTATTTATTCATCTCGGGACAGAGACGCGACGGTGTGTTTTTGAAGGGATGGGAGACTGGGGAGGAGGAGGAGGTGGGGGGGGGGGGGGGGGGGAGGGGGGGAGGGGGAGAAACAGGGAGGTTGGGGGGTGTCGTTCATCACGGAGATGGGCCGAGGCCAGACGGACGGTACCGTTACCATTACTAGCCCTCCCCTCCCTTCTGCAGCAGCATCCCGGCGCCGCATCCCTCCCAGACTGGCGGATGACGAAGCAGCGGCAGCCCGCTAACGGCAGCTAGCCTAGCATGCTAACCTCCGCTCCCACCCGCTCCGGGCTCGACACAAACCCGCTCCCCCGTGCCCCCAAATGGACGACCCCAACCGCCGCTTCCTCCCTCCCGCTTCCTCTCCCTATCCCTACAAACAATCCCCGCTCCCACCCACAACACGTTATATCATATTATAATAATAATTTCACCTGGTAGTCGAAGAATGACAAGGATACCCCCCCTCCTCCGCCTCCTCCCCCTCCTCCTCTATGGGCACTGGAGCATCCAACGGTCCCTCAGCGGTGAAAACAGGAGGAGGACAGCGATGGATCCATAGCCGCTGATGCCGTGTCCAGACCGTGGAAGCCGAAAAAAGAGGAGGTTTTTTTTGTGTGTGTGTATGTGTCCCAGACAGACAAGAGACTGCGGCGGCAGACAGACACACGGACAGACAGACAGACCCGCTCGGCTCCTGCTCCCTCCGCAGCTCCGCCAGGAAACCTCGCTGCTCGGCTCCGAGTCGGCACGTCACGTTCAGCCAGATCTGACTGGGAGGACTCCTGCTGCGTTCACGGGCTGTCGGAAATATGCACGTTCATCACACAATCACTGACCCAACCAGCTGGCCAAATGTGACAGGATCGGGGAATTATGTGGCCGTGGTGGAAGAAGTATTTAGATCTTTTACTTTAGTAAAAGTACTAATACCGCACCGTGGAAATACTCCAAGTAAAAGTCCTGCACTCATAACCTTAGGTACAAGTATGTATCAGCAAAATGTACTTAAAGTATGAAAAGTAAAATGTTCCATGTCAGTGTTTTAGCATTTTGGATTAATATTGCTGCTGCATTATGTATTATATATGTTTGCATTTTTTAATAGTATTTATATTTTTATTGTAAATTATTTTCTATTCTATATTTATGTTTCTTGTTTTTTCAATACTTTTAACTTTTATGCACCAATACACCAAAGCAAATTTCTTGTATGTAAAAACCTACTAGGCAATAAGTCAAATTATGAATTTGATGTTTAAGATTGTTCTAATTTAACTCCTTTATATACTTTTGGGTAGTTTAATCTACAGCAATGCTCTATAAAATCATCATATGTTTGCCATGATTTTCTCAGGAAAACAGCCTGTTTTCAGCTTTGATCAATGACGGTTTTTAAAGACTTTATTTAGCTTAATAAATAGGGGATTTTTTTTTCTCAACACATAAAGGAACACTTTTGCTTTTAGTCCATAAAGAACTCAATGGTCCTCTGTGCACATCTCTGTACACACTCACACACACACTAACACACACAGGTGTTTTCACTTATTTCACCTGATTACACCTCAGGACTGTCAGCTTGATTGACAACAACAGTCCAAAATAACAAACAAAATATACTTTAACTACCAAAAGTAAAAGTATTCATTTTGTAGAATATCCCATTTTACAATAATGTATATTGTATTATGTGATTATGGTTATTGAGTGTACTTTAATATTGCAGCTGGCTCATTTTAATTTATTTATATATATTTTTTAAATATTACTTTATATACTGCTGAGAGGCTTGTGAATTTCCCCCTGGAGATCAATAAAGTACTAGTGTTATAATAATATATAATTATTTAGTAATCTGAATCTGGAGGGTAACTTAATTTATCAAACAAATGTAGTGGAGTAAAAAGTACAATGTTTGCCTCTGAATTGTAGAGTAGTAGAGGTAGAAAGTAGCATAAAAAGTACGTCAAATTGTACTTAAGTACAGTACTTGAGTAAATGTACTTAGTTACTTTACAATACTGACACAAACAGAAGCAGACCTCACATAAACAGCCTGTTTTCAGCTTTGTGACGATGCATTTTACAGCTGATCCAAGAGGCTTTTTAAAGACTTTATTTAGATTAAGAAGGAGGAGAATCTTAAAACACATGAAGGAAACTCTTCATCCTTCAGTTTATCACAAACACTCGACATCAACTCATCTGGAGACACGTGGTTCACACTGGACAGGAAGTGGAGGAAAAACTGAAAAGTAACTAAAGCTGTCGGACAAATGTAGCGGAGTAAAAAGTACAATCCAAGATTGACAGACACATTTGAGCGGTGACGTAGCTGTTGTTGTGTATCTGTTTTAATTTACTGTACTCTGGTTTGTTGTATTATTTTTTATTTTATTTTTTTTTTTATTTATTTTTAATTTATTATTATTATTATATATTTTTTGTGTTAATATTATAATAATATTAATATTGTGTTGTCCTGTTTTTGTATTGAGGACACTTTTGTAAATAAATAGAATATATATATATATATATTCTATTTATTTACTTATATATATACGTATATAGAATATATATTCTACATTATACATACACATATTACACTCACACACATATCGCACTTATGTGTGTGTATGTGTGTGTGTGTGTGTGTGTGTGTGTGATATTCAATTTCCGATGATAAAATAAAAGAAAAAAATCTTCACATTTGAGAAGCTGGAATCAGAGAATATTCAATTTGTTTTCCAATAAAACGACTAAATTATTAATTATAATTAATTATAGATTAATTATCTGTTGATCATCTAATTGATTCATCAACTAATCATTTGAGCACTACTTTTTGATCATTTGTCCTGATTTACTCTGTGTCTCCTGCTATGTCTGAGTCTGTACATATGGTCTGTACAGTGTGTTCCCTAATACTGGGAAGTAGGACTTTACGGGGGGTACCTGAATGCAGCATCTCTCTCCTCATGGCATCCAGGGCTTTTGTTGGTCCCAGGCTTTTGTTGTCTCTCTCTCTCTCTCTCTCTCTCTCTCTCTCTCTCTCTCTCTCCCTCTCTCTCTCTCTTTCTGGATTTATGTGTCCACATTCAGTTCAGTTATAATTCACTTCTCTCTGATCCACATCAGATATCAGGTCTTATTATTTATCCACCGGAGTAACACTCAAACCGACCATGTGGATATTATTTGCACGTTGACAATAATTTTTTCCCCAGACTTTTAAACTGTTATTAATTTACTCAGGCTTACCTAAATGTATAGCACCCCCTCCCTCCCCCCCTCCCTCCCTCCCTCCCCAGCCTTCCTGTGAATGGATGCTTTGTTTGAGGATCCTGGTCCCAGTCTGGCTGCAGGCCTACAGATAGACGGGTGCTTTGCATTAATCAAGTACAGTCTGTGAAAATAACAATTCAGTCCCACTCACCAGGTCTGGTCTGCCGGGGTCAGCTATGAAATGAGACAGTTTGTGGATATCATTCAGAGCTGTATACTGACTGTTAACGCATAACAAAAACTGTCCCCGCTCAGAAAATGACAAAAACATATGACAAAGAAATTAATTCAACAATATCAAACAGGAAAAAAATCCATTTAATGTGAAAAACAACACAACATTAACTCAAATGTTGCAGATTATTCACTTACGCACAATAATTAGCTTGTTACAGCTTCACATTTGGAGAAGATTCATTATTTGTTTTCTGTTTTATATCTTTTAGTTTGTTATTTTTGTGTGTGTAAGACTCTAATAGCCTAATATGATGGGCGTTTGATATTATTTTAGATTTTTCATAATGATTTAGTTCTTTGGACGTGCCGATTGAACCAGAGTCTTCTCCACTTTTAAGTTTTGACTCCTCATTTCCTGTGCGTGACATGTGTTCCTACCTCACCCCTTTACTTCATACATGTTCAATACGAGCCAATAACTCTTAGAAACTCTTAAACCGTATTATAGAAATAAGCCTGGAAGTCTAAAGCTTTGCTAGCAACCATCATTATACTCACACTCAGCATACAAGTGTTGGAACAAACCTTTACAGGCTGTGAACACAACACACAACATATTGGAAATTATAGTAATTTTACAGTTTTATCTGTTATGGTGCAAAAAATGTGAGATTTGTCCTGAAGGTGGCGCCAGAGGAAAGATCAGGAGGTAATTAAAAACACACAAACACACACACATTCTTTTTTGCCTATATTTACTATATATATATATATATACACAGTACTGTAGGCCCTGTATATATGTGTGTATGCCAGTGTACATATATATATATATATATATATATATATTAGGGGATTTAATCTTTTAATATCTCAATATTCAATTCAATTTTGATTCTTGATTCAGTACATTGGGGTGCAGTGATTGGTAAAGTGTGAATAACATTATAGAGTTTTTATATTTTAAAAAGTTTTATCAACTAATTTCAACAATGTAAGCACACAAAGGCAAACCTTAGATAAAAAGGTTGTCTTGAAACTTTTTTTACTAAAAAGGTTTTTTAGTATTTCTCAATTCTCAGTGACTTCAAGAATAACTAAATAAAAATATAAATGCTGCCTGGTATATAAATACATTTGGTCGGCTGAGGCTAGCTGCCTTCTGGTGTCTCAGAAACAAAACTTGTCAAGTAAAAAATAAATTGTGCAAAAAAAAATCCCTGTTTTTTTTGTGTGATTTGTTGGAAAATCACACAAAAAAAACAGGGATTTTTTTGCACAATTTATTTGACACAACTTTGACTTGGTGTGCAGGATTACTGTCCATCACAAGCAAAACCCAGCTGCTTTTTTTGATCTTTGGAAGCTGTGAATCCATTCAGAATCTTAGAACATATACATATGTAAATGTGTGTATATTTATATATATACAGGTGCCTACTTTTAGCTTGTGCAAGCAAGTTTACATCCCAAAAACAAACAATAAGAAATGTATAAAACCAACCAGCACAAAATAACAGTAAACAATAAACACAATAGCAAGAAATAAAAAGTGTGCATGAAAGTTTGCACATTACTGTAAATATTCAGGTTCGGATTTGGATATTTCCTTGTAAAAAAAGAGGAGATTCTTCTTTATTTGTCTATATTCAGAGAAAAAAATGTGGGTTTCTTCAACCTATGGACTGTGGACAGTAAGATCTCTACATACAATACAATGTTTCCAATGAGTCCTACAGTAACCCCTGTCGCTATGTGTGTGTGTGTGTGTGTGTGTGTGTGTGTGTGTGTGTGTGTGTGTGTGAGAGAGAGAGATCATGTTCACTAGTGTCAGTTTGCTCTGTTGTCAGACTGCAGTGTTGGGTTTCTCTCTCCTGGATCTCCTGCAGAGATAATATCTGAGGAGAAAAGGAGATACACGAATATGAAAAAGAGGAGAAGACGTGAATCTGGACTTCAGCTGTGTGATCCTTCTCTAAAACAAGACTCCAGCTCAGCTGTCATCTGCAGGTGAGACTGCTGGAAGTCCTTCCAGCTAATAGTGGATGTTGGGATGTGTGTTTTAAAGCAGAAAAAAAATTAATTCAGGAAAAAAAAAAAGCTAATTTTTAATCCCAGATTCTATAAAGTTCACAGTAAATACACTGAGGTTTGAATGTTGTGTTTAACGGTGGTGGAGGAAGTATCCAGACCTTTACTCAAGTAAAAAGTACTCTTACCAAACTGTAAAAATACTCTGTTCCTGCCGCATGCTGCCTCTCGATGCTCCTCTTCAGACACATTCACTTCCTTCCTCTAAAACCATTGTCCCATCTCCCGACGGCCACAGCAAACAATGCATGTGCGTATTTACGCAGTGGGGTTGTTGGTGGATTCAAGTCCAAATCTTGAGAGTTTAGTGCGAAGTATTTGAATATTGTGTTGTAAAACATGCCCTCTACTGGTTTAAACACAGCTATTGCATTTTAATTCTGCTATTGGCTGATCTGGAGGCAGTGACGCACATGGACTCAGCTTCTGTCACCAGAAAAACATTTTCCTGGAGTAACTTTTCAATGGCAAGGCGAGTTTATGTATACAGCACATTTCAACAACACGGCAATTCAAAGTGCGTTACACAAAAACATTAAAAGCATCAAGAAACACATTACAAAAGCACATTTTTATACATTCAAATAGAATAATACGGTATAGAAAAAAACATAAGAATAAAAGTTACAGTGCTGCGTAAAATACGAATCATTATTTGATTTAATAAAAACATGCAGGACTTTTACTTGTCAGTGTGTTTACAGTGTGATACAAGTACTTCCACTTAAGTAAAGGACCTGAGATCCCCTCAGAGGTATTAAAGGTTTTAGTACAGATCCATCTGTGTTCGTCCACAGGAGACTCATCGTGAGCTGCTGTGGTCTCCGTCTGCGCCCTCGACCCTCTTCGGACCAGGTTTTGATGTTGGCGATGGCCGGATCTGGTGCAGCTGTGAGGCTGCACGAGTTCAGGGAGTCTCAGGACTGCAGGCAGATCACTGGCCCAACTTCATCCACACCAAAGTGAGTGAGCAGCCGCGTGAGCCCTCTGGAAGATTACAACTTCTAAAACCGTCTTCGTGCGCTCTGCTGTGTATCGTGAGAGGCTGTTTGTTCCTCCGTGCTGCAGGTCGTCTCGTCTGGGGAGAGACGTGCACGGGTTGTATCCAGGACAGCTGGGTAGAGTCCACATTGCGCACTCAAAGGATTGTGGGTAAGGCTGTGTGTGAGTCTCGGCTCAGTCTGCTACATGTGGGTATATTTGATATCATAAAGATGTCTCTTTTTTTTTTGGCAAGAAAAGGCCTTTAAAGAGAAAGCTAATCCTTTCAGGCTTTTAATTTGAAATTTAGAAATCTATGTAGAATTTTGAATGTCGGATTTTTACTTGTTTTTTTTATTTTGATCTTTTTTTTTGTGCCATTTTTTGCCTTTTAAGACAGATTTTAAAATGTTTTTATTTATTTAACCTTTTTTCACCAGGAGTATTTCCCATTGATATTCAGAACCTCTTTTACAAGCGAGTCCTGGTGAAGACGGCAGCATAAAAAAGTGTCTTCAAGCAAAACAGCAAGAAGTTCAAACTAAAGCATACGAATTTCACGTGAAATAAACAAGCAACAGCAAGTGACAGCTGACTTTTACATGTACTGAAGTAAGAAATGGTTTGTTAATGAAGGTTAAAGTTGTTTTTGAGGCAAAGGGTTCATCCTCTGGGGATGATGATCGTGCTCGAAAAAACCTGCACGGCAACATGGCCACTGTTTTTTTTAGTTTTTGATATATAGTATATGATAGTATATGTTGTTCAAAGGGTGAAATAGTTGGAATAGACAGAATAAATTGTACGGTAAAGGCCAGGTGTTGTTGAAATAGTGTTTCTGTTGGACAGGTAAGTGTAGAAAACAAATGTCTACATGTGATTCTAATTGTAATCACAATAAAATACTTCACAGAGGAGGGTCTCCGTCCCTCTACGCGTATCTTCAGCCTCCAAACTCTCCGAGTGAAAACTGCCAGCTGAGTTTTGACCTCCGCAGCCTGAGAGCGCTGACTGTCCTCCGTCACCGCCCCGCTGTCCCTCAGACGACCTACCAGGACCAGTTTGGTGTTTAGTCAAATTCAAATTCAAACAGCTTTATTGGCAAGACCACAGTGACACGCAGTAATGACAAAGCATTGTACGCATTGTGTGTAAATATACATTTTGATCAATAAGTGTTCAGTCTCCTCTCTTTCCTCAGTAATCCTGCACAATGTGATTTTAAACATTTCAGGATTTATGGATCAGAAAACATGGGATTCAACGAGCCCTTCAGATGTGTCTTCACGTGTCACATCAGGCTCATTAGAATAGATAATATACAGGTATGTTCAGACAGTATGAGAAAACATTAGGTGTTTTTCAAACATTTAAGCATGCAGACATCTTCTAGTAGAAACCCAAATCTACAAGTATGAACCTAAAAATAAGCAAAATACGTCCCATTTTAGTATCCTAGTGTAGAAATACTCCGATACAAGTAATATTCCTGCATTTAAATCTTTACTTTAGTAAAAATAGAACAGTATTAGCATCAATCTTAAAGTACCAAATGTACTCATTGTGCAGAATGGACCATTCCTGAATAATATATATTATATTACAGGATTATAATTATTGGTGCATCTGGTAAAGGTGGAGCTAATTTGAATGTATAGGTGTTCTGTTAGCTTGTGACTTCACCCCACTCCACCCTAAAAGGTGCAGAAATACTTTACCATGTCGATCAACGCTGGATTGTTTTCATGGCACGTCAACAGCTGCAGAACCTGTTTCATGTAATCCAGGAAGACAATGGGACAAGCAAAAAAGAACATCTAAAAAAATGAAACAACATTGAATATTCTTCACAAGAACTTCACAAGTTCTCACTCCCACAGTAACATTAAAGCCCCTGCACACACACACACACACACACAGACACGGGAATTCACTTTGAAATTGGATCTTCATGGGAAATGTGTTTTTGTATGACTTGCATGTCGCCTTCTACTCATCTTGATCTTTTATCTTATTAGAAAGTTAATTAACTAATTCCAAATATTCCAAATACTTGTGCAAAATGTAAAATGTGTGTTTGGCGGTTATTAATCGAAGCCATTTTGTTTTTCTCTCTAGGAATGATTTGTGTGATGTCGTGTGATGGATAATAAAAAATACATATTTTTTTCCGGCAGCCATAAAAAGGACGAGATGACTAGAATAAAATATATGAATTTACTTTTTGTCACCTTTATTCTATACTTACTAACTTAAATGCAACAGCTGAATACTTCTTCTGCCACGGATAATATGATAGTATACGAAATACATTTTATTTTGGGACCTGAGGCGTAATCAGGTGAAGGCTTGTGCTCCTCTTCACATCAAATCTCAGGCATGTGGAACACAATTGAGGAAAGTGTGGGTGTGTCCAAGACAAAAACCACAAAACCAAATTCCCCGAGGCTCTGAAGGAAACAGATGAAAAGCATCGGTATGCGACCTACTGTTCGTCTCTAACTGGAAGTGATGACCAGCATGATTCTGCAGATAGTGACGTCCAACCTGTCCGACAGCATCACTCAGAGCTGTTTCCTACGTTACTGTACTACTTCTTATATATTCTGTTGTTTTTAAACGTGGTTGTTGTCAGACAGCAGCTGGACAAAGATGCTCGAATTAAATACATTTACTCTCTACTTCAGTACAAATTCAAAGGTACTTGTATTTCACTTGTTTATTCCCATTGTATGATCTTTGCAGGAGACTTGAGGTCCCACAGGCCGGAAAAAAATGGCTCCAAAAAGTCATCAAATGATATGGCCACGCTAAAGTATCGCGATACTATGCTACAGTATATCGATCCCCCCTCACACCTATATTGGGGACCACTGCTTTAAAAAAAAGCTCAAAAAAACATACATACATACACACATATGTCTACGGTGAAGCTCTAACATTTTCTTCTTCACAGGGTTAGTCCAGAATAGTATGTTACAGGATTAAAAACACAGATACAAGACTGTACTCGCTATACAACAACAGCAGCAGGAACAACATAAATACAACATTAAGCTGGTGTATATCAGCAAAAAGTACTTTAAATTCATGGCAAAGTCAAAGTTAAGATACATAACTGGACAAAAAACACTGTATTAAATGTAATATCAGATCCATATTAAATGTGTAAAAATACGAAAGTGTGTTTGCTATCTAATACAAGAAAATAAAAAGAGTCCGATTTTAAATAAAAAAAAGTTAAGGTACACAACAAACTTATATATATTATCGTATTTGTATTATATATTATGTAAGGAGCAGTGTGGGGCGTTTTCAGTCGTCAGAGGGGTCAAGTAAACGTGGATTAAAATATACTTAAGCACCTTTTTGTCTGCTTTACTTGGGGATTCTGCATGTGTGGAGAACGTACTTGAGCTTGAAGTCACAGTTACGTCATTTAAAAAGGTTTTTTTCTGGCTTGAACTTCCTGGAAACATGTATGATGTGTGCTCAGTGCTCAGTCCTCAGGCATGATTTGGGGATTTTTGTGAGGCAACAAACTAGTTCCCTTAATCCTTCCTGCTCTCCGGCTCAGTGTTGGACGAACACGAGCTCCACGCTGACCCGGTCAGTCTGCAGGTTTCCATGCCCGACTAAAACACCAGAGCTCGTCCACCTGAGCGCAGGAGCAGTAATGTTTGAGTTACGTGAGGCTGGAGGGAGTTTACTTTTTAATTTTTCTTATCAGAACACATGTGCAGCATTGAACGTGCAGCAAATTCAGACAACACAATGTCTGTTTCAGTTGTTTTTACTTTACCCAGCATGCCCCACTGACCCTGTCTCTCACTTCCACCAGGGTTTTTTTTGTGTGCGTGAGGCTTTTTAAAAAACTTTTACTTTCCTCATTCCTGTTTAATAGTGGATTTACAAGCACTGCTCCAGATCATGTTTCTCCCGAGCTCGTAACTTCAGCCTCCTCCGAATTCTTAATACATCTCCGTACTGAGAAGGTGCAGCGTGTTGAGCTCCTGGGGGCCACTGTATTTATAATTAACTGTATTTATAATTAACTGTATTTAT
>CALSCE010010695.1:824506-842124 GCA_943593645.1 Bovichtus variegatus | reverse complement strand
ATGTATTATTTTTATATATTTATATATATATGTTTATATATTTATATATATTTTTTTATATATATATATATTGCTTTGCACTGAATTAAAATCAGGCTGGTATTTAATTGCACCTGTTAACCTTAAAACATGAAACATAAAACTTCCATTTTTAAACTCTTTTAGTTTTACAGTTTTTTAATTTTTTTATTTACTCAAATGTTGTTTCATGTGACGCAAATAAAAGAAGGAAATAATCAGGGGGGTTTCGCCCCCCGATCAGCAAGTGTCTTTATCCATAACTTGTACAGAATACTTACTTTTCATCAGAGGTTCATCTAATAGGATTTTTTAAAATGCATTTCAATTGAAACTGTTAATCAATACACAAACTTATTTAGTGCTGACAATGCATAGATTGTTTTATAATACTGGATTGATAAAGACAATTAATCATTATTACGTGGGAGTAGTTTTATTTCTAAATGTTTGTGTTTGCTGTTGTGTTGCAGCCCGTTAAGTGTCAGCGTGAGCAATCCGCACCATGTGAGTTTCATCTGGGAATCTGAAGAGCGCTACATGGACCTCTATTCTGTGATCGTAACAGACGTGGAGGGAGGAAACCAGTCTAAACCAGTATCTACAACATTCACCTTTAACGATTTAAAGACGTCTTATATAAAATGTAAGTAATATGTAGATAAACATTTTTATTTATTTATTTTTTTAAATGTGTTTCATTTTCCTGTAACACACCAGAGTGTGATTCAAGTGAGAAGAAGATGTTTGATGAATAGATACAACTTGATTTCCTGGTAACATTGTGTATGTCTATAATGCATTTACAGTACATCATCATAGCGTGTTGGAATTCCCACATTATAATATTTAAAGAAAGTAAAAAGAAATATCATTAAATCTGCAAGAACAACACAAAACGTTGTGAAATTATTTTTCACTTTACTTTAGACGAACAATGACCTCTTAGTGTAACTTATAATCACATTATAATGTATTACATCTATGGGAATTACCTTTTATATTACATTACCTTTATAAGTCCTTATAAAAGTCTTTATTATGTTATATGTTATTGTCATACATCGTTATGAATATGTACGAGTGCTTATAGCTTTAATTATTCAGCGCTGGAAGCTGTAACACATTTATAAGTATATTTATAATGCATTATATACATGGAAAGTTTTATAAATGTCTCTTCGCAGGTTCGTTGCAGTTCCCCCCCGTGGATCTGGTGGAGAACGATTCGGGGGCCACAGTGAGTTTCATGAACCCCCTCCACTTCTACAGAGAACTGAAGCTGGCTCACAAGCCGGACACGGCCACCTTTAAATTCACCGTCTCTTCTGATGCCGTAAGTACAAGTTTAAAGACTGCGGTCGGCTTTTAAAGAACAACACAACACGTTTGTTTCATGCTGACGTGACTTCTTTCTAGGAAACGTATGAGCACAAATCTCTCGTGGTGCACGATCCTCAGTTTACAGATTATATCCACACGTATGGGCACGTATTTCTTTTTAAACGTCAATATATTCGAACTGTTGTTTTTGTCACGAGTACTTTCAGAAACGACGCAAATTTTACAAGGTCGATGGTTTTTGTGAATGAAGGCGTCAACTAACCACGTTGTCGAGGTCGAGTTGCGCCTACATTTCTGAGATTATAAAACGGTTGTCCAAAACCTTTATTACTCCTTTCAACCTTGACGAAGGTCTTTCCTTTTTTACCTTTCACAATAAAAGCCCCACACACATATATTTTATTATGTATTTCGCATTTTCGTGTTTCCTTTAGTTGAGGACAGCCATAGGTTGAATATCGAGAGTAAGAATGAGGGATTTGTTGAAGAGATTTATGTCTCCACCCAAAAACGGAGACAAAAATGGAGTTCAAATGCTTTATTCTTTGTCATAATATGCAAATAGGATAAAAAATGTTTAAAAAAAAAAGTGTTTGTTAATATAAGTGATGTATGTCTGTGACTTTCAGGGAGACTTTAAAGAAGACTGCACAGTGAAACAGGAAACATGCAAACTTGATATTCCGTTCCCTGAGGATGTGGAGAAGTGTGTGAAGCTGAAAGGGTTGTTGTTTGAGAGTAATGGTGTCGGCCAAATGGTGTTCAGAAAGACGAGCCGGGTCTGTGCCACTGGGTCTCCAGGTGAGCCGGTTCCTGGTTTACAAAGATTAAATGTCACATGAAATCAAATTTAAAAAGTTGACTTAACGTAGAAATAAGCAGCATGGACACAGCCATCAACAGGAAGTGGTGGAGGAAGTATTTAGACTCTTTACAAGTAAAAGTCCTGCATTCAAAACCTTAAATAAAGGTATTATCAGCAAAATGAACTTAAAGTGCTTAAAGTAAAAGTATTTATTGTGCAGTAAAATGTTCCCTGTCAGTGTTTTAATATTATATCTGATGTTTCTGCTGCATTAATGTTGTGTTTTACTGCTGTAGATGTTTAAGGTGGTGCTAGTTTGACCTCCTTTATATCCTGTTGGTAGTTTAATCTACATCAATGCATCATATTCTATAAAATCATCATAAAAAGTCAACTTTTCATGAGGTCAAGTAATTAAAATGAGCCCCTCCTATACATTAAAGTGATGAACACATTAATGCTTCACTAATTATAATCCAATGATGTAAACATTATTCTGAAATGGGAGAGTACTTTTACTTTTTTTTTTTATTTAAAGTATATTTTGATGCTAATACTTTTGTAAATACACTGTGGTATTACTACTTTTACTTAAGTAGTACTTGTGCCATACATAACCACCCTTAAAAAAACAACTGATTTGCGTATTTATATATTATAACGGACATTTTTTTAATTCCGTCTCGTTTTGTCTATATTCCTGTTTTGATCTATTGTAGTATTTTTGTATTTACTGCCCTTTGCACACGATTGTCACCTGTGAACCCAGAAGATTTCCAATCAATAAACTAAATTTTTGTTTTTCTAGTAGAGCTGCGAGCACTTATTATATTGCTTCTGATGCTCGGCATCATAACCACAGTGATAATAATTATCATCTGTAAGGTGAAAGCCTGGACGCTGAAGACACCCGCTCCACCCGCTACACTCGCTCCACCCTGGCCTCTGGTAAGGTGGAAAAAAACCAACACATTATTTATTCCCAGGGTTGGGCTGGAACAGATTACATGTAATTGGGATAAATTATTCAGATGACGTTTGGAAAAAATTTGATTTTTATAGTTGCATCATCACAGATGAGCTGATTTTGTATGTTTGATCTTTTAAAACTTATTTTCATGATAATCAATCTTCTTAACGAATGAAAAACTAATATTTTTGTTTTAGAATTATGATTTCTTTAGTTTTTAGTTTTTTTAAATGTATGATGCTCCTCTTGCGTTACAAGAACTAAGTCCTCTGATCTTTTAATGAAGAAACATCGTCCCACATGTTGTATTATACACAGTTCACCTGCAGTTTGTGCCACTACTGTTTCTGTAACGGCCATTTGATTTGACCAACTATAAATGCATTTTTATTTGATCTCAAATCTTTGTGGCTGCGTCCATTTTTGTAGTATTCAGATTGGATAATTGTTTTGGTAATCCAATGGATTCCTTTACTAATTGCAAAATGTGCCGTTATTTGTATCAACTGACCTAATTCCAAAGTAATCGGACCCAATCAGTTTATTACATTCTGTGTCTGTCGTCTTGTCCCACAGATCAATAACAAGGAGAGTTCCAGTAACAGGGGCCTCATGCACGCTCCTGTGGAGGCCACGCACTTCAGTGACGTTCATCTGATTAACAGGCCCTGCAGGAGCACTTCCATCAGCTCCGAGGACGACCTCGTGTGTGGCGCCGCCTGCGCCGATGTCCAGCCTCCCGCCGGCTTGTACGTGGAGGGAGGATTTGGATACAATAGCGATGACTCTGCAGACGACTCGTCGAGAACGGAGACCGCTTCTATTGAGGTGGAGGTGGAGGTGCGAGCCTACGACCGCGCACACACTCTTCAGGTGGACATGGGAGGCGGAGACATGGCCACAGGTTACACCGAGAGGTAAAACACCTGACGAGAAGACTTGATTTTGGGATTAAAGTTTGTCCAGGACCTCCGTCGACTCTGCACTATAAAGCTCCAAACGAGCGCGCTCAGGGAGGTGGAGACAGACGCTGGAAGCTTCTTTCTGACTGCACCGTTTAAGGATATGTCGGGTTGCCTTGGAGCCAATCTGAGGGGAAAAGCCTTCTATACAAAATTGAAAACCTGCGACACAAAGACTTCAGCGCCTTTGTTTTTACCAGTACAGACGTTAGCTGTTGGACTCTGTGGAAACTGAGTGGTGACCTTCCAGTCACATTCCAGCCGCAGAGCATCCTGTACCTCCGCCCGTCTCGGTGCAGCAGTGCAGAGCGAGAACTTCTAAACACAACTGGGAAGTTTTTAATCTCAAGGAAGTAAGATCCCAAAGAACAGATCAAATGTTGTACAAACTCTTTGTTGTTTGTTAGTGTCGCCTGAAAGTGGTGGTTTCACAGTTTTTATCTTTTTATTTATGGGTTTTGTTTTTAAAAGGGGACAGTTCACCCAAATAACACAAGTTTGCATCAAGCGCTATTTAATCATGTAGTTTTGGTTTAATAAACCCAGATTAGGAGATATCTAAGATTTCTGCCACCGTCCCAATAAAATCTCTTTTAGAAATGTTACACAAATAATAATCCACAGAACAGTTTTCACAGGGACTATTTCTTCGGTTCTAATAAACTATTCATGGCAAAGGTCTGTGGATTGTTACAAACTGGGAAATTTATTTATACAAAGATGTTGAATCTTATAAACTCAAACAGAATTACATTTAACTTTAAGTACCACTAGATTCTAGTGAAAAAAACAGTTTCTAGTCATGAGACTGACCAAAGTTTAAGGGTTTGGTTTTGAATGTTAAACAAACTTATGTCTTAAACAATCTGGACTTTCCACTCGTCAGCGGATCATTTTAGTCATAAATACCTTCCAACATCGCTAACTGTGCCACACCTAATTCAGGCGCTGGCAGTCATCACTCAGTATCATCTGCAAAACTGACTTTGTAGGCGACATGTGGAAGTTTTTCTTTTGTTGTTTTGAGAGGGTTTGTTTACATTACTTCAGGGTTGCTCATATTTTAAATGTGTCTAATTTAATCTCTTTTTATACAGTCGCTATGAATATGAAATTCGCTTCAGGGATAAAACTTTGACCAAGAATGTTCTGCTTCTAATGTTCGATGTTTGTTTGTTTTATTGGACAGAAAAGTTTCTTTTCACATGTTGCTTTGCCAAAGATTTTCTGTCTGACGTGATCAGCTCACCTGATGGATTAAGATCAACATGAAATCTCATTTGTGTTTTTAATAAAGAGACAAACAATAGATATTTTCTTTTGTTAACTCTGCATATGAAGAAATGTTTAAAGGGCTGAGTATCGATACGAATCTTTATGATGTGGAGATTTGGCAAAACAAAAATAGACACCCTTCATTTAACAAACGTAGCTTGAATGCTAAAGGAACAGTAGTTTGGAAATATGCTTTCTGGCAGAGTGAAATAAGAAGATTGATCCCACTCTTATAAATATGAAGCTCTAGCAGCGATCAACTTATTTTTAGTACTAAGACTGGAAACTGAGGGAAACTGTCAACACCTGAAGCTCCGTTATTAATTTATATCATTTGTTTAATCTCTTTCAGAGCCAGGAAATAGTCCGCAACCGCCCAAACATGGCACAACCTCTAACACACTTCAAGTATATAAAAGTGTTCTATATACTACAAGTAACAATTAAAGTGTTAATTAATGAGCTTCAGGGGAGCCAGGCTTACTGTATCCTCCTGTTTGCAGTCTTTGTGCTAAGCTAAGTTAGCGTTAGGGTGCTGATGTACAGACGAGTGGTATCGATCTTCTCGTCAAACTCTCTGCAAGAAAAGCGTATTTCCCAAAATACTGGGAAGGAACAGGATGAGTAAACAAGATTATCAATATGAGACATCACAAACCAAACGTTGGTGCACAAGTACCTTTAGATTTCAACCTGCTATAACATGATGACCTGAGCTGGTTTACTGTAGGTAAAAGTTCATTTTTGCTCCTTTATATTTAAAGTGGAGTTAAATGAACTTCATCTCACGTTGATTTGAGGACTCGCGCCTCTCAGCTCCCGTCAGTCGCCTCGTTTGTCCGCTCCCTGGGATGAAGAGCAGCCGTCCACGGGGTAAAAAAAAGTCTGTGTGCAGTGTTTTCTCCTAAAGCTTCAGGCCTTGAACGTTCGTTCTCAGGTTCACCATCTGCTTCTCCTGTCGCACTTTTTCTTCCTTGAACGCCACCTTGTTGGCTTTCTTCTCCACTCTGCGCTCCTATTCAAACACACAGAGGGAGACTTTAACACAATGCACTGTGTAAATATTTTTCCTCCGTGTTGGCCTTGTTTTTCTTGCCGTTTATCATGAAAAGATTTATTTCAATAGTGATGACGCGCTTATTTGGTAAATATTTGATTTCATTTGATCAGATAAGAGCAAAATCAATCAAATCGCGCACACACTCATATTGAACCAATTAATTTTGCATTTTGTTATCTTATATTTTCTAATTGTCGACAAATCCCATGAAGAGACCAAAACCAACAATGTGTTGGTCCGTCTGTCAATACTTTCTGACTTCCTGTCTGTGGCTCAACTCTTAAGGCCATCGGTTCCTACTGAAGACGTAAATCTTAAAAACACAAATAAATAGTTTAATTTAAAAGAAAACCCAAACAGGAGGAAATAGAAAATAGTGCATTTGTTGGGGACTACTTTCAGCGGCGGATTAATTCACATTTGGTGCTCGAGTGAGTATTAGTGGCAGCAGGACGGTGTGTGTGTGTGTGTGTGTGTGTGTGGGGGATTGAGTCAAAATAAACTTCAGTGTGTGTGTTCATAATGAAGGAACATGTCACACAGTGCAGCAGTGAGACAATAATGGAGCTCTACGGCACAGGAAGAAGAGCGATCAGGCTGTGACACAGTACTTTGATTAATTGTTGGTCTGGATCTTTTCATGCAGCTTGTTGACAGTGACACCTGCTGACAAGCTGATCTGTGGAGGGCGCCGTGAGAAGAAATATAGGAGGAGTAACTTTCTCTGTATATATTTATCTTTTCTTCCTCACCTTGCGTTCTTCCTTGATGGCCTGTTTCCTCTCCTTCCTCTCCTCTTTGCTCTCCTCCTTGTTGCGGAGCTGGGTGGAGACACGAGGCAGGTCCGAGTCGTTGATTCTCGTCATGCGCTCCGCCTGCTTGGCGGTCAGGCCTTTGGCAGGAAGGACGTCCAGAGGGATGCCCGTCCTTTGGGACACACGGATCGGCTTCATCTGAGGACAGAAGGGAGCAAAGAAAGAAAAATGGGATTAATGCACATTTTGGCCAATCTCAAGATTTTTATTTTCTCACTTTGCACATGTTATTATTTCTTCATACTGTGAACATTTGCACATTCCAGCCAACTAATCTTAAAAACGAACAATTTCACTTCAGATTACTGTTTAAAAGTGTGATTGTGTCAGACGTCTGAGAGGACGACTGTATGTTTGAATGATCTCTCATGCTGTTAGGTTGTAGAAAGTACTTAACAAAAAGATGTTATTTTGTATGAATGGTTTGCTTTGTACACTGAGAACACAAACGCTGTACGATGGTTCAACCAGCCTGACAATGTGAAGGAGAAAGAGACAAAGATCTCTGAGCAACAGTTCAATAAGAAGAGAATAAATCAGCAGTCGTTGGTAAAATAAACTGGAAGCTTAGCATCAACGTGTGCAGATTTAAATAAGAACAACTTCCTGTTTCAGTGTCAAGTTCACAATAATGCCCCTAACAAGCTGAAACTAACAGGCAACGTGTTGCTTTATCAACTCTTTCTGTGTTACAGTTCACATACTGCATCTTTACTCTGTAGACTAGTGCCCTGGTTTACACTTTTCTACATACAGTATGTATCACATAAAAATAAAAGTGTTGTCATACCTTTGGTGGTTCTTGAATGACTTTGGGTCTGTTATACATGTTGGAATATGTGCCTGGAGAAAAAGTCACAATAATTACAGAATCCAGATTAAATATAACAGTTTCCCCCTCCTCACCATAAAATATAAAACATTAAACGACAGTAATTAAGTCGTTTCAACACATGAAAGATTTTCTTCATCACATCTATCGAAGGTCATTTAGGGGGAAAAAAACATCGATTTAAATTTACAAAATCTTTTTTATTATTTAAATGGTAATTCAAATACAACCAATTTTCTGACTTAACGTTTCATTTTGAATAAGAAAGCATTTGTTGAACAATCAAAATTTTTTCAACTTCAATTTTTTTTTATCAAACTCTACAATATATTTGACTTTATTTCACTCTACTCGACATTTTAAAGCTTTTGATTGCCGCTTTATTACTGCAGGAGTTTGACATTGAGGGAGACATAAGGGCCAAACTGCTTGTGGTGATATTTCCTATCAAACATTAACCAAATGAGCGTCACAGCATTGATGTGGAACAGATAAGATGTTCACCTTTGACTCCCGATGTAACACTTCATTGGTGTCAACCCACAGGTTAATACACACCTGATCTAATGTTAAAATACTAGTGTGGAGTTTTAATTATCTCTGCTGTCACGACATCAACTCAACTATTATCTTTGCAGAAACGTCCTTTAAAAAGACGTCTGCTGCTAGATTTTGTATTATTGCAATTCCTTCAGTTGCTTTCCTAACATTTGCATGTAAATGTTATATCACATTAGCCGCTGTTGTTTTTTGTCTCCAGTTTAAGGCTGCAAAAACTGTTTGCTGTGGCTTGAAAGAAATACATTTTAAGACAAATTGCTTTCTTCCCGAGTAAGATGAGTTTGATTTCAGTTTTATCTTTGTGCAGATTTTCCAGTTGTTTAGCTTAGAACACAAGAACGCTGGAAGCAGAGGGAAACAAACCTACAAACTACAAATCTGTCTTTTTTTATTTCTTTTACACAATGTGTGTAAATAACTCGAACTCCTGGAAACGCAGCAAACAAAGCAGATTTCAAAAAATGTGCGAGTAAACCTATAAATGAACTTTGGTGCGTTTGTTCAGGCTGCTGAACGTCACAGGCAAAGAAATGTTGCTGCATGTTCCTACTGTACTGATGAGTGAAACTGAACTCACTGATGATGGTTTCACAGTCCCACTTCTCTTCTGGACCCTTGATAACAACAGTTTCCATCTCTTCTTCCTCCTCCTCGTCTTCATCCTCCTCCTTCAGGACAGGAAGTTCTTTGGGACCCAAGTCGTCAGGTCTCAAGTATCTAAACCACAAACAACACTGGAGTCAGTCAGCCGCGTGATTTAAAGCAACATTTTCTAGCAAAAAATAAAAACAACGTCCACCAGATGATTTTAATAAGACTTCACCTCACGAGAAATGACTGTAGCCGCTCAAGAGAGCAGAACTTGTACTCACTCTTTCCCTTTCTGTATGAAATAGTCTTTGATGACTTCTTCCAGGCGAGCGCTGTCGGGCTGGATGAAGCCCTCCAGCTCAGCGTTGTCCAGAGCGCCGATCTCATCGTCATCAAACTGTTCGTAAAACTGAAACAACAACACAGACCATGCAATGAAACTGATTTTACAGCAGCTGTGACTGTGTGGAAGTGATACCAGACAATAACATATCGTATGAATATATACCTCACGTTTGGTCTAGAGCCGTGGACTTGGTTTATAATATACCTTTTAATAAATACATTTTATTCTCGACATTCTTATACGTTTCATTATTTTGACGTGAGGTTTTGTATTCTGGATCTGTTTATGCAGTTGGTTGCACGAAAGCTCTTCATCAGTGTGACATTACTTTTTACTGTAGATGTTTAAGGTGGTGCTAGTTTGACCTCCTTTATATCCTGTTGGTAGTTTAATCTACATCAATGCATCATATTCTATAAGATCATCACATGTTTGTATCTTTGTCTCTGTCCTGTGAGAACCACGTGTCTCTAAAAAGACAACTTTTCACCAGTTTCTCAGAAAAACAGCCTGTTTTCAGCTTTGTGACGATGCATTTTACAGCTGATCCAAGAGGCTTTTTAAAGACTTTAATTAGATTAAGAAGGAGGAGAATCTTAAAACACATGAAGGAAACTCTTCATCCTTCAGTTTATCACAAACATCAACACATCTGGAGACACGTGGTTCACACTGGACAGGAAGTGGGTAGAAAACTGTGAAAAACAACTTAAGCTGTGAGAGAAATGTTGTGGAGTAAATAGTACAATAGTTGCCTTTCAGACGTAGTCTACTAGAAGTATAAAGTTGCATAAAGTACCCTCATTTTGTACGACTGTAAAACTTCACCTTCTCGAAGCGGTCGTCCAGCAGAGTGAGCTGCTCGTTCCTCCTCATCACAGACGACGTCATCGAGTACTCTGTGAATCGACTCTTCGTCTCCTCGTCCATAAACAGAAACTCTTTAGTGCGGCCTTCCATGTCCTCGTCACCCGAAAACCCGCCCTCAGAGTCGAAGTCGCCTTCCTCGTCTGTGTCCTCCCACTCGTCATCATCGTCATCCTCACCTCTGTCAAAGGTTACGAGCAAATCATCAAAGACGGCACTAACAGCTGTTAAACAGCAAGTTTAGAGGAGAAGAAGTATATGTTCATATTAAATGTCTCACTTTATGTCCACTGCTCCGCTCGCAGTGTTTGCTTTCAGGATAAAGTCGTCGTCCAGGAGGTTGTCGGGGTCGTCGTAGTCGAAGTCTTCGTCCAGAGCAGCCACGATGTCGGGGTCCATGTCCAGCCGAGGTCCTGAAGGAAAACACAGAAAAACAATGAGGAAGAAAACACAAAACAACATGACGACATCTGGAAACGTCACATTGGGCAAACTGTGATAAAAATGTTTTTATCTTTATCATGAAATCGAGTTGAAGCAAAGTTTTGTTTGTGAATAAAGGAGATCCAGAGAAATGATCGAGTTCAAAACTGTTTAACATGCTTTTGTCATTACAAATACACCAAAATAAATATCTGTATCTGATCTTTTATGACTCTTGTAAAATTAAGTTACAACTTTTCAGTGAGAGGATGGTTCTGTTTAAATCCCAAAATCTGATGATAAACACATCTGGAAGTTTCAGCTTCTTAGACAGTTTCTTAGATCTTGAAGACTTTAGTCACACAAACATTACTTTGAAACACAACATACATCAAAGAAACTGGATTAAATATAGAATATATATCTAATGGTGCAGGTGCATGAGCACACAGTGCAATGCTTTCTCCAGTGTCTGAGTGCAGTGGCCTTTCTGGAAGGAAGCATCTAACAAACTGCACGTCGCTGATCTTTCCCTGGACAGTGTAATACTCCCACACGGCCCACATTTTCATCTTCATTTGTTAACGACCCACACTAGCGCTCTCAGATCATGCCGGAGGTCGTGTTCAGCCAGCCAGCTCAAAACTGATGCGACACGACAGATAAACATCGACCACCGCCATCGGAGAATGTCATCTTACGAGCCGATGGCGGTCAACAAGGCGAAGATCTGCCGATACCGATGTTGAGCCGAGATGGCCTCTCTGTACAGACCTCCCAGACCCAGATTTAATGCCTCCCCTCCAACAAATCCAGACATTTTATGACCTTGAACATCAAAAACTTTAGGATCCATGAGGACCCTGGTTGTTGCAGTTCCCCCTGAACACCAGCAGAGGTCGATTAAAGCTCATAAACTACTCAAAGCCATTTTAGGATGATGATGATGATGCCTACCTGAGATAGGAGCAGCTTTGTTCAGAAGACCCACCTCCTCTTCGAACTCTGAGGCGAACACTGACGAGGGGAGGTTGAGAGTAGCTGCCTGCATCAGACAAAACAGGAAACATTTCAGAGCAGATTTTCTCTCAACATTCCTGTGTGACCCTTTTTTGACCATATTGTGTGAATGACATCTAGAGACAACAGCAGCTAACGTCTGATGAGGTGCATAAAGAAAAAAAAAAAGTCTTAAATTGCAATATTTGGAGGTTAACTTATTTGTTAGAATCATACTTAATAAGACAAACAGCAAAAGTAATATGGTAGACTAATAAATCCAGGAAACTCATGTTTACATTGCATAACTTTTTCCAGGATTTTCATGACTCAAGTCAACTTACAGGAACGACCTTGTCCGTGTCACCCTCCTCCTCGTCCTCCTCATCTTCATCACAGAGATGAACCGGTGGCCTGTCAGCGGGGGAGGAGCCGGCTGCCACCAGCTCAAACGGGGCTGACGCCTCCTTAAGGTGCTGCAGGTAGTTGTAGTTGTCGTCAAAGAAAACGCCAAACTCCCTTTGCTCCTCGCGCATCTTCTCTGTTTCCACCTGAGGATCATCAAAAGCAAAGTCATGGTTATTAGACAGAACATCACGTAGTGTTTGTGCCATTTGTTTGGTCACATTAAAAAAGGGGCTGCAAATAAATATGAGCAGTTGCATGAATTAACAAGAAAAACAACAACGAAAAACAAGCAGGTTTATTTTTGTGACTTTTGCTGGATTGAATCAAAAATCTTCAAAGAGTAAATAACTCTTTGGTTGAACGGCTTCCTACTCACAGACATATACAACCTGTGACCGGCTGCAAGTTTATTGCTTTTCTTCAAAGGGCCACAAGCCAAAAGACTAATGAACCACTGAGGTAAATTGTCATTTTCATATAAGAGCTATGAACAGAGATTAACATGATATTTCTTAAAAGACAACACGGTTAATCTGTACCTTGCTGGCAGGCAGCAGGACGTGTTGTGGGGCTTTTTCATCTGCAGCCAGCGGGTCCCTCTGACTCCTGTGGACGAGGTGAAAGGTCACGGCCTTCTTCTTTTCGATGAACGACTTCTTCTTTCGATGAGGCTGGAAGAGACAAACACAGTGAATGGTGGTGATCGCTGGTGATGGTATAACAGTAAAGTCTTTGGTTTGATCCCCAGGAGAAATCTGTGTGGCGTCATTTCCTTCTCCCTCATTAGCCCAAGAGACAAGAGGGAGCTAACAGATGCAGAGTTGTACTTGGCATCTTTCCACCAAACTTAATTTAGTTTGAGTTTTTTTCCTCTTGTAAAAATCCATCAGTTGGTGAGATTGAAGTAATTTTTACACACATTAGGTGCAATATCATGAACACAATCTGTATTAATCCTGCAAACCTATATTTACCTAAACTTCAGATCTGATATACATATCAAGAGCTACAACGATAAGTCGACAAAGGAAAATAATCACAGACTAGTTAGATAATTGATTAATCGTTAAAGTAACTGTTTGTGCAAAATGGCAGAAAAAGATGCTTTCAGCCTCCTAAATATGGATATTTCCTTCTTTTTCTGTTTATACATGATATTAAAAATGAATATCTTTGGGGTTTGGACTGACAAAACAAGACATTTAAAACATCACCTTGGACTTTTTCACTATTTTCTAAAATGTTATAGACCAAACGATATATCGATTAACCTAAACCATAAATAGTTGTTAGTTGCAGACCTGCAACTCAGCAAAATCCTTACTGTTAACCTGTTTATATTTATGACCATATGACCATAGAATACTTTGTCAATAAAAAAAAATGTGGATTTGCACCTTATTGTTATTTTTCAATGTTTATATTTGCACTCTTTCCTACTTTTTATCGCAAATGCTGCACAACATTTTAACCATTGCTGCCATTATTAAGAATTCCCTAAAAAGTCCTTATGAGCTTCTGTGTATCCCCAAATATCAACACTTTGTCTTTCGATTCCTCAATGTACACAAGCAGAATAAAAAAAGACACGTATCTAATACATAATACGGTCTGTAAACTAACTTTAGGAAGGTGAGAGAGGCTCTTCTGGATCTCTGGTGAAAGTTAAGTTAGCTCATTTAAATGAAGGAAACAGCTGAGTTAGCTAGCTAGCTTGCTATAAAAACAAGAGTGAATGTGGAAATTGTATTTCTAATTAAGGCTACAACTTTCTAAATGTAATTATATGACTACAATACAAACGGACATTTAGTTAACGTTATTTTCCTTCAGTACAGTGTTTTGTTTTCTGGTGGATACAGGGATCAGTGACGTTAGCCGCTGTTAGCTAACAAGGTTAGCTTAAGTTAGAAACGTCAGTTTACCATTTTGTAACGGAGTCTCTGCTGGTTTCCTTCGATGTACCGGGTTTAAATATGCTCAAACCTCAAATTCAAGGTAGCTGTTAAAGACAAATAACCATTTAATCCAGAAAGTTTCGTTGTTGTTGTTTATCCACGCTGGGTTCTTCTCCACCATGCTGCTGCTACCATTACTGGAAAGAACCATAACGGACAACAACGGGGGGGTTGAAAACGATATCAATATGATTTAATATAAAGATACAAGATATATTTAGATTCTTCTTTGTGATTTATGAATGGTTTAAAATGGAAACGTGTGTTTGTATTACTAATGTGATTCATGTCATTGTAGGTGGTGGTTGTTTTCCCTCTACATTGTTGGTATAGTCCGCAGTCTTTATCGCTTGTGGAGCGGTGGTTGAAAGAACCGTTACTAAGCGCATCACCGCCACCTGTCGGATGGGAAGTGCAGGCGTGGGATGACAGGGATACAAATAAAAATCAGTATTCAGATCCTTTATTTAAGTAAAAGTACTAACACCACACTGTAAAAATATTCAACTAGAAGAATAAGTCCTGCATTCAAAACCTTACTTATGTGAAAGTATGTATGAGAAAATGTAGGCCTACTTAATGTATGAAAAGTAAAGTGTCAGTGTTTTAATATTATATCTGATGTTTCTGGATTAATATTACTGCTGCATTAATGTGTGTGTTGTGTTTTACTGCAGTAGATGTTTAAGGTTGTGCTAGTTTGACCTCCTTTATATCCTGTTGGTAGTTTAATCTACATCAATGCATCATATTCTATAAGATCATCACATGTTTGTATCTTTGTCTCTGTCCTGTGAGAACCACGTGTCTCTAAAAAGGAAACTTTTCAAGAGTTTCTCAGAAAAAAACAACACATAAAGGAAACTCTTCATCCTTCAGTTTATCACAAACACGCAACATCAACTCATCTGGAGACACGTGGTTTACACTGGACAGGAAGTGGAGGAAAAACTGTGAATAGTCAGATAGGTAGAGTAAAAAGATGACTCCACTACATGAGATGTAGTGGAGTAGAAGTATAAAGTAGCATAACATAGATACATTCAAGTAAAGTACAACTACTTCAAATCTTTTATTTCAGTACAACTTAACTTGACTAAATGTACTTAGTTACATTCCACCACTGACAATAATTCAGTAATTTCCTCTGCTAAACCTGTTTCTTTTATAGTGACTCTCAGCTCCAAGCCCATTGGTTCCTACTGAAGACGTAAATCTTTAAAAACATCAATATATATTTAAATTTTTTTTAAAGGCTCAGTACTTTCCTAAAAACAGCTGGTCACTTTAGGTTTCATCAAACAAACAGGAGGAAATAGAGCATTTGTTGGGGACTATTTTTAGCAGCGGATTAATCCCCATTTGGGACGGTGTACGTGGGAAGAAGATACACTAGGCATACACACACAATACGTGTTAGTGGATACATTAACTGTTGGTTTTCGTCTTTTAATGGGATATATTGTCAATAAGACGATTGTATAAGATCACCAGACCGATCCTTTAACCTCAGCTTTGACTTCAGTGACTGTTTGGCAGGTACATCCACACCTTCCTTGCCCTCCACGCCTACACTACATGGGCAGGAACCCAAACAAAGCAAGCATTCAAAGCCATACGATGCAATCTGGAAACATTTCAAACAGAATAACTTGCCTATATAAGGATTTCCTGGCATGAAATGGAACGGCAACAATGAAGCTGAAAGGCCACACATACAAAGTACACAAATGTGGCCGTAATAAAAGTAATGAGTATATATACTATATATATATATATATATTACTACATTACTGCACAACCTGTGTACATTGCAGTTTATACATTTTACTTTCACCGTACACCTGTATACCACAGCATTATATTTTATATTTATATATATTACATTTAACCTATATTATATTCCTATATTTTAGCTGCTGTCTTAGACTCTAATGATGTTTTACTTATGTGACTTTTTATATGTATTTAAACAGCATTGTTGGAGGGAGCCTGAGAAAAATGTCAATACCAACGACTTCACTGTAACTGCATGTGCATATAACAATAAAGAACTTTAATCTAAATACAAAGAAGCGTCCGTGTGTGCTGCCTGTGGAGGAGGCCTCTTCCCCAGAAGACGTTTTCACATGTAAATAATAAATGATGTCTGAATACCAGCGGCTCCACAGCAGCATTGTTGTTGTTATTATCTACTGGGAAAAACATTTTCCATCCAACATGATGAATTCATATAAATTCAACATTAGTTCACTCTGGTGTTTTTCGCAAATTTTAGTGGTTGTGAAATGTTTCCGGTTTTTCCAGTTCAATCAACATTCTTTCTTTCCTTCAAAACAAAACAAAACAAAACAAAATACCTGCACCCGCTCTATAATCTATCATCTATAAACTATAATATATAATCTACAATCCTAATTATAGTTCAGGAACATAATAAACATTATTCTAACATTTTTCTGAAAGTACTTTTGTGATTTGTGAAGTAAAACTTTAAATGCAGGACTTTTAATTGTAACTGCAAAAAGTGTTTGATTGAATTAAATAAAGAAATTCATTAAACTTTTGGAGAAGTTTCATTATTCAACTCGTTAGTTAAAAACAATGGAGGGTCATAAATAAACAGAAACTTTAACGAACCTGTAAAGTTTTATGTGTTTTACTTTGTAGACTCTCTAATTGTAGTTATTAAGAAAAACAAAGTGTATTTAGGGACAAAAGTGATTGATTAATCACAAAAGTTAAGTGATATTTGTCCAACTCAGGAGCATTTACGCACAGATGTTTTATTCAAAATGTATTTCCATTCATGCAGAGAGAAAATAAAACAGTGTTTTTTCCAAAAAGCACGAGTCAGCAAATTTTAACATTTGATCCCAATGTTCCAACACTTTAGCGCAGACAGTAACTCACATTATTTAGTCCAAAAAAACAAAACAGAAAAACAAAAAATAGGTGTTGAATTTGAAACACGAAAAAGAGAAACAAAAATGCATCATTGCGGCCTGAATATTCAACACACTGCGCGCGTTTTTTGTTCTTCTGGCGGCTTCTGTTTGCTCTCTGCGTCTCCTCAGACGTTCATCGACAACATCAGGAACTGCGAAGAGAAAACAGAGTTAAATCAGCTGCAGAATATTACCAGCTCGCAGGATAAATCCCACATCGGGTTGACCAGGTAGAAACATCATATATATGTGCAGAGGTTGAAGCGCGCGGTGCTACATGGATGTGGATTTTACCTGCATGATGTTCATGTTCACTCGTCCCCTCTTGGATTCGTCCAGAATCTGGAAAGCTCCTGGTTCAGAGGAAGAGTTTCGGTCAGCTCAAAGTGGCCAAAAACTTTCTTAAAGTTGATTTAAACACCAAAAACTTTCTTAA
>CALSCE010010695.1:782864-804393 GCA_943593645.1 Bovichtus variegatus | reverse complement strand
ATGATGCATTGATGTAGATTAAACTACCAACAGGATATAAAGGAGGTAAAAATAGCACCTTTTTGTTTTTTGCGTTCGTTTTGCATCAACAGTTCCCGTCCGTCCGTCCTGTTCCACAGCTGCTCAAACATCAGCTGAGGTATTTTCTGTCATCCTGATCATGAGAATGTTGAGAGATAAGATAAGAATTAGATTACTTCTTCTCGAGATAACGTACATTTAAAGTCTGGTGCATCAGGTTTAACAACATCAGCATCAGTTTGTTTTTTATGAAGCTGAATCACAAGGCCCAGAAAAACAAGACGACTCAAAGCAGCGCGACAGAAGTGACAAGAAATCACTACCAATCTCACAATGTTCACAAAAGAGAAGAATCATTTGTGCACCCGCCCCGTGATTCGGATCAGCTCCAAAATGTAAATGCATCTTCCTCGGCCCATGCTACACCCTTCCACAAAGTTTTATGAAAATCTGGCTCATAGTTTTTACGTAATCCTGCAGACAAACAGACAAAACAAACCAAAAACACAATCCTCTTGGCGCAGATAATAAAGAAAAGGAAGTTACTGAAGCATTAGTTCAAATAAATTCTGTTATTTATTCCTTGTTTTTGGGCTACAGGAGGGAACAAAAGTTTAATGACAAACATAAAGGACAACTTCCAGGCTGAATTTATGAATGAAATATTCAAAACAACTATATATATATAAAAAAAATACAATCACACTTTTGAATGTGTGATATGAGAATCGATATTGTTTAGCCCTCGTTAAGCACAACCTGGATGGCGACTCTTGGTAGCCAAAATATTACAAAAATACAGTATATTTACACTTTTTAAACATTGCACAGTTTGTGCCACGCGCAGAATAGTGCGAAAAATACAGCCTTTGATTCTTAGAAATTTCCTCAACAAGGCTATTTACACTTTTTATTTTATTTTATTACTGAAAACCTACAGTAGGCCGACTCGGAGACAAACCAAAAGGAGAAGAAACAACCACTTCCTGTCCCGGTGTTTTCTTAAGTCTAAGTTTATCGTCTCTTTAGCGTTTGTCTTCGACCTTTGAGACTCTGAAAAACCTCTCAATAGTCTCTAAACTCCTTGAGCCTCAATGCAACACATATGTTCTTCATTTCTGAAAGTTTTCTTCCTGTAGACGTGAATTTTGTTGGACAACATTAACTAGAGTTGCATGTCACCGAATATTAGGATCATATTCGCTTTGTATGCAATGGATTAACCAAGTGAAAGCTGTTGTTTTACTTGATAAATGCATTTCAAACATACAGTAGAGGGGGCAGCAGATGAAAGGTACTATGAGAAGGTAAAATATAAAAGGATCTTTAAAGGAACAGTCCCACATTTAGAGAATATTCATTGTTTGCCGTCTTACCCAGAGTCAGAGAAGAACTTCTTTCAAAGTTATATTTGTAACCACTAATACCCAAAAAGACAGCTATGGAACAGAAAACAAATGTTATTTATGTTAGAAGCTGCCTTTAAAGAGCAGCCTTAGACATTCAGCTCTCTATTTTTCTTGGGTCTGTAGCTCCAAGTATGAGAAATTGTCGAGCAAAGCCAGCATTACATCTCTGATTTGTTAATTTAGCTTATTTCAGATACTTCCTGATTTAAATTAAACTGTTTCCTGTACGTCTGCTTGTCTTTAGACATTTTTTTTTTTTTTTTGTGAAACGTAAAGACAAATAATTTTTGTTAATATCAAAATAAAGATTTGTTTTGGATCTGAAACTCAAAACGATACTCAGCCCGAACCCCATGTTTAGCCTGGCGACACAACACGTATATGTAAATCAGAAGGTTTCAGAGTTTTGGAAGGTGCGTTTGTTTTGTTGGCAAAGCTGGGCTAGCAGTTTCCCCCCGCTTCCAGTATTTGTGCTAAGCTAGGCTAAACACTTCCTTGAGCTCTCGCTATACAAAGAGATTAAGACGACTTTGGGTAAAACAGCTCAACAAATGTGTTTCTCTGAATGTCAGACTGTCATTTACACATTAATTGTGGTAAAGCAGGTGCAACTCAGTATACCAGGAAAAATGTATCCCATAATACTCATCGGTGCAACAAACCCTTGTAACTTCTCTTTTGGTATTTTCTCAGTTCAGAAGATAAAGATTTTCATCTCCTATTTGGGTAAAACTATTATTATTATTTTTTTTAGAGATTCAAATTTAGTTTTTTTATTCAACAGGAACAATGTTTTCCACAGTCACATTTTATATGCTGCTTTTATAGATCATAAAACTTGTGCATGACAGCAGAGTAAACAGTTTTTCGACCACCAAGGCACCAGACCCAGAACTTTACACTGAGGAATTCTTTAATACTGACATCTAGCGGAGACGCTTTGGTAATAAGAAAATACCACCGAGAACAAGTTATAATTTATCTAGAAATTAATATCTAAGCCAGTTTTGGAAGAAAAAGAGACTTTTCTATACCGAGGCAAGAAATAATGAGGAAAACAAAAAATCTGACTCCTGTGCAGGTGTTGGCTCAGCGATGAAAACACCAGCACAACAACCAGACGGCCGCGGCTACTGTTCTGCTTTCTCCTGTGCAGTTCCCGTCACCAGCAGCAGGTTGCAGGCCATGAACTGCACGTTCAGCACGTTGCTGGTGTTTCCAGTGTACAGTCCCACCAGTTCGCCGGACGAGCCGTCAGCTGGCGTCCCGGCGTGGGAGTTCCTGATGTCCCACACCCGGACTGAGTTGTCTATGGACGACGACGCCACCAGGCTGCTGTCCGGGCTGAAAGACAGGCTGGTGACGCTGTCCGTGTGTCCCCGCAGGTCTTTGAACAACGTTCCTGATGCTAAGTCCCACAGCTTCACCCTCTGGTCCTCGCCGGCGGACGCCAAGTACTTCCCGTTAGGGGAGAAAGCGAGTGACAGCACCGGGCCGCGGTGGCCAGTGAAAAGGCGAACAGACGCCCCCTGCTGGGTGCTCCACAGCCTCACAGTCTTGTCTGTGGAGCCGGTGGCCAGGTAGTTAGAGTTGGGGTGGAATTTGACACAATCGACGTCGGCAAGATGCCCGGCGTAGAGCCGCAGCGGGTAAGTGCGGGAGAACGTCCAGAGGCGGGCCGTGCGGTCGTGGGAGCCGCTGGCGAAGTAAAGGCTGCAGGGGCTGACGTCCACGTCCCACACCGGGTAGGCGTGGCCCTGGTAGAGCGCCGTGTTGGTGAAGCTGCCCAGGTCCCAGTAGCGGATGGTTGTGTCCTCAGAGCAGGAGAGCAGGCCGGAGCTGTCCGTCAGGAAGGCGGTACGAAACACGGGGCCGCTGTGACCTCGCAGCGTCTTTATCTCGCTGCCGGAGCTGTCCTCTTCATCCACCTGAGGAAGAAACAAGCGTGACAGCTGACATTACCGGCCTTCATCCTAAACTGTTATTCTTTGTCTTTTGAAAAGTTCTCAAAATTTCAAATTTGGGAAAAACAATAAGTCAATTAAATCAATTACAGTTTTAAAGTTATAGGGCTTACAATTATATTTATTATTGATTGATCTGTTGATTATTTTCTTAAATTGTTTTGTTAATAAAATGTCAGAAGAAATTGAGAACAATGATGACGATAGTTTCCTGGAGACCATGAAGACATCTTCAAATGTCTTGTTTCGACAAACCAACCGTCTAAACCCAAAAACACAATACCTAATTGAGAAGATTAAAAAAATAATAATAAATCAAGAGCAATGTTATAATTTCACTTTAGGCTCTATTAAAAACTAATAGACATTCTTTATAATGCAGTCTGTAAGTTGAAGTAATTAAAACACTAATAAATAAATAAACATTACTGAAGGAAATCATTAAATGCATCATTTTTGATAAATAATTAATCTTTGGTCATTTACAGCAGCAAATTAAAAAAAGGTAAAAGGTAGAAACGACTCTGCTGCGTTTTGCGGTTTTCAACTTCTTTGACTTTCAAACTATTATTCAGACAAAACTGGCCATTAAAAACACCACTCTATTTTTCTACATTTTCCGATACTTTATAAACCAAAAGATTAATTTTCTAAGTGAAAAAAGAGACGGATAAAGAAATATCAATAATCATGAGCGGCTGCTCTTATAAGCTGTGCATATTAAAAACTGCAAAAACAAAGTCAACTACACAGTAAACTTGCTGTTACTGTTTGTGTCTACGTGATCAAACACATTGAAGTCATTTGAAACAACCAGACGATATTTATCCTTCAGCCAACTCACTTCCTCTTCCAGCACGTCACAGGCCAAGTGGATGAGCGACACGTCAGCCTGATGCGGTTTGGCCTTCAGCTTTCTTGCTCGGAGGCTCCACAGTTTCACGGTGGAGCTGTCAAAGCCGGCGGCCAGCAGCCGGCTGTCAGCCGAGACCTCTGCGGTGTTCAACATCTGCTCCGTGTGATGGAAGGCGTAAAAACACACGGTGGTGAGCGTGGGGGGGCCCTCACGGACCTTCTTGATGCAGTCCTGCAGAGCCTCAAGGGCCGCCTCACTCTGGGGGATCCCTGCAGGGACCTCCACCCCCTCTCCGCCCTCCACCCCGTCCACCCCCACCCAGGAGGAGGTGGAGTTTGGGGCGGCGGTCGCCCCACCGGCAGCTCCATACAGCTGGTAGTCTGTGCGCCTCGAGGCGGTGACCTCCACCTGCAGGTGTGTGCTAAGGGCCCTGCAGACGGCGCTGTTGTCTTCACTCTGCAGGTAGCGCAGCAGGTAGCTGTAGGCCGGCTCCGTCAGGTGCACCACGTACTTGTGCTCCAGGAAAGCACTCAGCTTGGGGTTGGCTGCAACGTCCTGAGCGGTGAGGACATGGCGGAGCTGCTCTATGGTGGCACGCTGCTCGCTGTCCTGCAGAAAGGCGCTGTGGAAACGACTGTAAAAACCATCTACCGCCCCCTTCAGGCCGCAGTGCACCAAGTCCAGGTGGAGGTAGACGAAGAGCGGGTAGAGGATGCTGCTCACCTCCTTCGCCCAGGATATTTCGGTTTCTGATTTATTGGAAATAAAAAGTGTTCTCATATTAGGTCATATAGCATCTTAAAAAGACTTAGAAATATGATTTGGTGGATGCCATTTTCTAAAACGACTTGGAGCAGAATGTGCAGCAGGAATGTGAATGTGATACCTGACAGAAAGGAGCGCAGCCGGGAGTACTGAGCCTCATACTGCTGGGGGTCAGACTGGCAGGGTGCAGCAGACACGATGTTGGCACATCCCGACTCTGTCTGCACTGCTCGGAGAAGCAGGGAGAAGAGAAAGTAGAAATACCATCATGTTAGTGCAAGTAAAAATATTCATTATGCAGAATGGGCGGTTTCAGAGTGTAAATATATGACAAGAGCGTATTACTATTATGAAATGTAAGCAGCATTTTTTTTTTTAAAAAGTAGCTGGTTGCATAAAGGGTAACCTGAAATATTATGTAACCTATAACCGATTAAACCTTTTCTCAGGACTGTTTGCCTGTGCACACATTTCTCTTAGTTTTGTTACAGGACAAGTGAAAACTTTATCGCTCATATCAGTACTCTGTGATCTCACGTATCCCGGCATAGATTTGCACAAAGACTATAAAAGCAGGTCTAATAAACCAGAATAACTTAAAACACCTTTACGGGCTCTCAGCCTGCATTAACTGAGCAGCTGCTAGTTTAGCATGAGCTTATAGCTAAACCGCACAAACAACAACTCCTATAAGTTTTCAAAACTTTATGTTTCAGAGTTCATCAACAGCACTGCGTCCGTGAGCAGAGCGAGGCACGTGCAACTGTTTTCTTCCTCGTTGGTTAGTTTGTTTCACAGTATTTTGGACGGTAACCAATTACACCTGTAACTCAATCTCATAAAAAAAAAAAAGTAAAAGGCTCCACCTGGTGGCGCAACCGCCTACAGCAAGTCTACACAACATTTTGAAAGTTACACCACACGTCCCTCTTCTTCTGCAATATAGGTTAATATATTTCTAAATCGGGTAAATTATTAATTGGTATGAATCAATAAGTGATTAATCATTAATATCCCTAATATTTATTAATAATAATAAAATACTTCACACTGTGAGCTTTTACACATCTCATGGTCATTTTGCACATAAACAGACTTTAAAACAGATATTTTTACATATTTCTTATGTTGTTTTTTTAATTACATTTTCTACTTTAAACTTTTTTATTTTAAATGATGTGACTGTCTCACTGTTTTGCACTGTGTTCATCATTTTGCACCAAAACATCAAGACAAGTGGAGGAGAAGTTCAATATTTCCCTCCGACATGTGTTGCTCATATGATGTGAAAGACAAATGTCATCATCTTCATCTTCCCAGTTCGCTCACCCGTGAGGCTGGCAGCCATCTCTTCTGCTGACTGGAAGAGCTTGGCTCCTTTCAGGGAGCCATCCGTGTCCACATACTGCCTCCGCTTCAGGTACTGAGCCACGGCGTACTGGATCTGCTCAGTGCGAACCCGCTTCATGACCTGAAACATTTAAAAAAAAAAAAAAACAGAAATGTCACCGGGGGTGGAAAGTAACCAAGAACATATAATCAATTACTGTACTTAAGTACAATTTTAACGTACTTGAACTTTATTTCAATCAAATCAATTTTTTTTTAAATATAGCCCAATATCACAAATTTGCCTCAGGGTGCTTTACAAACTGTACAGCATGAGACACCCTCTGTCCCTGGACCCTTGCAGCAAACAAGGAAAAACTTAAGTATAAGTATTTACATTTCATGCTACCACATTTCACTGGGAATATTGTACCGCTTTCTCCACCACTGTCTGACATCTTAACTCACTAGTTACTTTACAGATTAACACTATCAACATTAAATATTAAATAAAATAATAAATTACGTTCTACATTATAGATTTTGCTACCCAACACTATATAAAGGAATTAAAATTAGCTTCACCTTCATCAACTGCAACATTAAAAGTGATATGTACATTAATCCAGAGGTGCAACGATTAAACATTTAAAGTTTTCAGCCTCTGAAATGTGGAGATTTCCTGCCTTTCCCTGTTTTATATCGTACTAAACTGAAAATCTTTGGGTGTTGGACTTATGAAACAAGACATTTAAAGACATCACTTTGGACTTTGAAAAGCTGGGATGGTCATTTTTCACTATGAAAAATTTTTCACTATACGATTAATCTTTTACTATAGAAAATAATTGGCAGATTAATCGCAAGTTAAAGCCCTACATTAACCTTTCAGTGATTATAATCAAATAATAATAATTTTTTTCTGAAATAGGCTTTTCTGCATAATGAGTACTTTTACTTTTGTTACTTTACTGTATATTTTGATGACACTTTTGTACTTTTAAGCAAGTAACATTTGGAAAGCAGGACTTTTTACTTGTAACGGAATATTTCTACATTTTGATATTAACGTTACTACTTTTACTTAAGTAAATGATCTGAGCACTTCTTCCACCCCTGCGTGTCACACACCTGAGGGAGGACACCTGCACATCACTTTTACTCTCAGTCTATCAAACCAGATATCACCAATTACACCAAACTGTTCGAACAGACTGGTTTCAAGTCAACAAAAGGACTGCAAAAGAAGGTGCAAGCTTATTATTGTGCTTTAAATACGATTAATCATCTCCATGACATTAAACCTCCTGAGCATCTTCCAAGAAGCTAACTAGTTAGCTAGCAAAGATAAGAGCGAGCTAATGTGTTTACTAAAGGCATTAAACATTAAATACACCTATGATGGCGATCAAAATATATGTGAGCATGAAACAAATGTGGAAGGCTGAAATAACGCATTAATAACGCGTTAATCCAGTCTAAAAACCAGCAGGTTTCCACATTAGAGGATGATGCCTGAGCTGAGCTAACCGGCTAACTTAGCGCTAGTAGCAGCGGGCCTGGCGGCTCCAAACTTTTAGCGGGATTGATACAGTTCCGTTAGCACCGCCGGTTGGAAATCGGTACTCACTGCATATCGTGATGTTCCTGTCCGTGCTCAGTTACTGTGTGCAAGCTGGGGAGGTTTTAGCGCAACTCAGTTCCCAGGTGAAACTACGCCGCTGCCTGTCGCTACCGCTCCATCGTGGTTTTCCGCCCCCCGGTCAGCCTCCATCAAACCATGCTAGGTTAGCTAGCTACCTAGCCGCTTTCATCTCTGATGTGGGTAACCGCTATCGGTAATCTACTCGTCCTCCTGGCTTTCATCTATCGTCACAAGGATACATCTTTTGACGGTCTACTACCTTCGCCTGGATGGGTCTTTTTGTGTGCTGTCAAATTTGACTAACCAAACTTCATTGAAAAAATAAGTGAAATAAGCGCCAGCGGACATCATTCACCAAATAGCAAATAATTCCAATACAATTTCAACTTTTGGGATTGGTTCATAGTGCTCACTGTCGGTAGGCTGTCCTTGAAAAAGTAAAAGCGAAAATGTAATCATAATAAATGTCAACTGGCATATCAGAAGAGTTTATAATTGGTTTAAATTGATTAAATAACGTCCAGTGACCAAAATATGGAAGGGCAACCATTACATTTGCGTTGTTTCTGTATACCTAATGTTGCTTCCAATCAAATATTGACAAAAGAATATTTGCATGGGGAAAGTACCAAAAGTAAAATGACTCATTATGCAGAGTGGCCTATTTAAGAATATTATATTATTTGATTATTATTACTGATGCAATCGTAATCTGCAAAGTAACTAAAACTGTCAAATAAAGTAAAAAGCACAACATTTGCCTTTTTCACTAATATAGAAAAATCTATGCAGTGCAGAAAACGGAAATACTCAAGTAAATTACAAGTACCTACTTGAATAATACAAAATAAAAAAACAATAATAATAATAATAATAATAATAATAATAATAATAAGCGTATATCCATCCAGATAATTAGCGTTTAATTATTGTTAAATGTATTTAAAAACTAATTTTAAAAATAATATTTTTTTAAAAGTTTGGTTTTGGCGATGGGCGGGACTTTTCGATGACGCAGTGATGATGCGTATTTCAAGCGACTGCATCGCGCGCTGTTTGGAGAGGATTTTACCACAGTGAGGCTCGGCGGTGTGTTTACATTGTTTCCACCGTTACATTTTTACACATTTCTCCTCCGTTTAGCAGTAGGTACCACAGCAGGCATGTTTACCCCCCGCGCCGCCCCGAGCTCCGGCCGCAGGCAGCAGGGCAGGACCACCGGGAGGAAGAGCGTCTCCGGGGCGGCCACCAGTCTGCTGTTCTCCCCGCGGAGGACGCCTCTGTCCGCGAGGTGAGTGAAAACACTGACCGCTAACAATTAGCCTGTGGTTTGTGTACATATATACTCAGCTACCAGTTTATTAGGTACATCTAGATAAAACTAATGCAGTTAAATGCAGTAAATTGGTGGCAGCTAGTAGCTAAGTACATTTACTTAACTACACATTTCAGGTACTTGTATTTTACTTGAGTGTTTTCTTTTAATGCTGCTTTATACTTAAACTCTACTACATTTCAGAGGGAAATATTTCAACTTTAAACATCACTATGTACCTGACAGCTTTAGTTACTTTACACATTTAAGATGATGTTTTGTTATAATTTAAACTCTCCCAACAGTTTGCACAAGTATATCTGAAACTATTAGTTGATTAATCAATTAGTCGAAGTAATTGCAACTATTTTAATAATCGTTTAAGTTAACATTTTTCATGTAAAAACGTTTCATAGTTTCAGCTTCACAAATGTGCTGCTTTTTATTTTAATAACTGTAATGTATTAGTAATAATGTTGAGGTTTGGACTGTTGGACAAAACAAACATTATGAAGGTAAAAAATAATGGAGAAAATAATCAGCAGGAAAATCCATAATGAAAATCATCATTAGTTAATAGTTTGAAATGAGCTCCACCTTAACCAACTAAAACCATAAAATCCTGCTTTTACATTAATGCATCAATAATAATAATCAAATTATATAATAGTATAACAGTCAAAGGGGACATTGTACTGCATTGAGTACTTTTACTTTAAGTATATTTTACCTGATTTATACTTGTATACTTTTACTTGGATGTAGTTTGTGGTGTTCTTTGTTATGCTTGAGTTTCTGTTATTTTGGTTAATCCCATTTATATTAATACTGAGGCTAACTAGACTACATATTAGCAAACATCTCTTAACATAATGCATTACAATTCAACAGCATCCAAAGTAGGTAGCAGCTCAACATCCAGCTGAGGGTCCTGAGGATTGGTTCACTTTGTTTAATTCTCTCTCCATCAGGTCAACACCCACCAGAGCGCAGAGCCTTGCAGCTGCAGATTCGATCAACTACGATGTGCAAACCTTCGGCTCGTCGCTGCCTGTCAAAGTGATGGAGGCACTGACGATGGCTGATGGTAAAGAAAACCAAAATGATGTTTCTGTTAATGTCCCTTTTCTGTTCGTCTGGGTTTGTTGAAAGTACTGCATCCTGTTCCAGTATTGCCACTGAATAAGTCTGTGCGTGTCGGTTTCCTGTAGTTGATGACCAGATCTCAGTGAAGGTGAATGAGAGCGGCTGGGCCTGGATGGTTTGTGGAGAGAGACTGATCATCTGGAAGATCTGCCAGACTGCTGTGGCCAAGGTACAGTTCAAGACCCAGACACTAAAGCTGCAGAGTAGCAAACAGACAGCAGCCACAAAGCCACTGTCACTAGAATTGTTCACATATTACTAGAGAAAAAAATCATAAACATAAACATTATAAATTATCTGCGCGGCCAATTTGAGCGTCAACTGACAAGATGGATCGATGGCTCAAGACCGAGTCAGTTAAAAGACAATTTAATGAAAAATCTGACGCGACAGTCAAGGTGCATCGTCCTGATGCAGGTGGTTCAGCAGCTACAGGTGGTTCAGCAGCTACAGGTGGTTCAGCAGCAGCTACAGGTGGTTCAGCCGCAGCAACAACATGATTTTGTGTGTGTTTGAGAACCCCTGATGTAAAAAGCTTGAATGTGGAAAAAACCCCGAAATTTTCATCAAAAAAGCCTGGATGTCAAAATACTTAATTTTCACGGGGGAAAAAAGCTTAATTTTCATGCAAAAAGCTTGAATGTGAAAAAAACTTAATTTTCTTCAAAAAAGCTTGAATGTAAAAAAAAAAAAAAAAAAACTTAATTTTCCTGAAAAAAGCCTGGATGTGAAAATCCTTAATTTTCACGGAAAAAGCTTTAAGTTAAAAAAAAAAAATAATTAATGTTCTTCAAAAAAGCTTGGATGTCAAAAAATACAAAAAACTTCTTAAAAAAAGCTTGGTTGTCAAAATACTTAATTTTCATGGAAAAAGCTTTATGTTAAAAAAAAAAAAAAAAACTTAATTTTCATTTAAAAAAAAAAAAAACACTCTCAGATTAGTAATTTAAATCCTAAAATCCACCAACTTTTTGTGTGTTTTCCTGCAGCTGTCCGTGTGTAAGGAGCTGCAGCTGCCCAGCAGTGAGTACAACTACACTGCCGACCTCGTGGCCGTGTCGTCCGCCGCGCCTCTGGAGACGGCCGCCGTTCAGTCCATCTCCGTCCTGGCGGTGGCTGCGGAGGGAGCGGCTCGCTTGTGGCCCAGCCTGGCCCAGGAGGGTAACTACACCGAGACAGACGTGGACCTGGGAGACCTCTGCAACTTTGTTGTTGCCGTCAATGTAAGAAAATCAGATTTTGCTTTAACTTTTATATATGCCTTTGGAGCTAAAACCTCTCACCTGGCAGCTGACTGTTAAATAAACTCTCTGATACAGCAGCTGATAGTGAATATGAACTTTGCATAGAAAAACTTCCCGGCTGTTGTTTTCATCACTAACTTCTCTCTCCTCTCTCAGGGTGGGAGCTTCGTCTTGTCCTCCGTGAGGAGTCGGCTGTTGAGAGCGAGTGCAGATTCTTCGGGGAAGCTGCAGTACCGAGCCCTGCAGCAGGGTCAGGGCATGCTCTCCGGCATCGGACGCCGTGTCTCCAGCCTGTTCGGCATCCTCTCCCCGCCAGCCAACGACACAGTGAGTCGAGCTAACTTTTTACCGTAAAGACGAAACATGTGGAGGTCAGTGGGCTGTCAGTCACAATCCTGAATCCCAAAAAACTCTTGACAAATATCTGAAGCAACGATAAAGTGCAGCAGGTCTTTAGCATCGTGGCTGCTGACTTCTAAAGCTAAAGCCAAATGTACACAACTTGTGACAGAAGCTCTTTGTTAAAGGATTCAACAGCCTTCCATAAATCAGCTGAAAGAGTTGCACATTTAACATATATTATAATTGACCGAGCTCTATAATGCTGACAGGTATATTTATTTATATCTGTTTTTTCTGCTGCAGCTCCACAGTGTGCTGTGGGTGGGCGGAGCCAGCTCCCTGTACACGCTGACCAGCTCCAGTCTGAGTAAATGGGAGGTGGACGACAGCTGGGAGCACCAGATCCTCAGCTGGGACGCCCAGAGAGCGCTGACCGAGAGCATCGCCGACGCCATCTGGGTCAGTACAAAGATCCATGTGATCATAAATATAATGTATATCTGTCTGATTGTGTGTCATACAGTGGTGGAGGAAGTATTTAGATCATTTACATGCGTAAAGTACTAATAACACACTGTAAAAAAATTTTTTTAAGAATTCAAGTAAAAGTCATGCATTGAAGATGTGGCTTAAGTAAAAGTATGTAAGTATAATCAGGAAAATGTACTTAAAGTATTAAAAGTATTAAAAATGTCCCCTGTGACTGTTATACTATTATATATTATATAATTAGATTATTATTCCTCGTGCATTAATGTAAAAGCAGGATTTTACTGTTGTAGTTGGTGGAGTTGAAGCTCATTTGGAACTATTAACTAATGATTATTTTATTATGGATTAATCTGATTATTTTCTCCATTATTCGATTCATTGTTTGGTTTGTAAAAATAGTGAGAAATGCCGTCACAATTACCCAAAGTGACACCTTCACAGTTATTCAGTTTATTGTCATTTAAGATGAGGAACAGCCGCCAATTGTCAAATTTGAGAAGCGACTATTTCTTAAATCTAAAATCCGATGTGCTGTTTGGTAGTTAAGGTTTTTGCAATGCATCATTTTAAAGGTTCTTTATATGTTTTGTTGTGCCACCAGGGGTCAGAGAGCAACTACGAGGAGCTGAAGGAGGGCGCAAATGTGACGTACCTGGATATGAAGCTCAGCCAGTGAGTGTGTTTAAGTATAAATGCTTGACTTCCTGCTTATTTTACACTTTGTGCTTCAGTGGAATTTTAAGGTGACATTTTAGATTAAAAAAAAACAACAAAAAAAATCTACCTGTTGTTGAATAATGTATTTCTTTTTTAAAACTTTTTATTATAAATTCTGTCTAACTAAATGTGATGATTAACCTTTTTAAAACTCTTCTTTTATTTATATTTATTTATATTTTATTTATTTATATATATATATATATATTTATATTTATATTTATATATATATATATTTATATTTATATATATATAAATATATTTATAAATATATATATATTTATACATTTAAAAAATAAAGTTTTACAAAAAATGTGTTACCTTGCATGAGGGATTTATTTGCAGAAGAGTTAAAATCCAAATGTATAATCACATATAATCTGTCACTAAAGGGAGGATCCTCGTATCAGATAGAAGTAGTCTGTGAGAGAAAGTCTTGTGTACTTAAGAGTAGAATTAACATACTGATAGCTGAAAAACATATAAGTTACACAAGGAGACGTCGATCACATCAGGTGTTTGTATACTGAAACCATTTTACAGGATTTCTGGGTACTGATATAAGAGTACGTTTTAAAATAAATCCTGAGTCTGTGCTGTGTTTTCAGAGCCGGCCTGGTGGTTTTGGCTGTAGCCTGGCACCCGTCAGACACTCCCTGCCTGGCTTACTTCTGCCTGGTCACCCTGCAGGACAACGGAGCCGCCATCTCTGACCAGTTCACCGTGGAAGTCACCAAGTACAACCCTCCCTTCCAGGTCAGTCCTGATCCTGATGCTGCAGGGGAGGATTCAAATTCTGTTTGTCAGGAGAGTCTTTTTTACTGGATCTAATTTAAAGGGCTAGTCAACCCAAATTACAAAAAACACCTATTTTTCAATGCATCTCTTCTGCCGTCTATCCATGCAGATAGTTTTGGTTTTTATGTGATTGGGTTTTAAAATATTGAAAACAAAAAAAAAAAGACATTTGAAAAAGGACATTTAAAACTTTTTATTTATTTTTTTTATATATATTTTTTTTTATAAAAGTCCCAAGTGGATTCAAATTGAACTGCTTTAAAACAAAGAAATATTCCCCCTGAAAACAGAACAGACAACTTACTTACTGAAGAAAATGTAAATATGATTGTTATGCAAGTTCTGGAGTTTCTATAATTATTAATGATGTTAGGGATTTAGATGATGACATATTTGTGAAGTATAACGAATCAAAAGTTAAAGCTAATTGCAGCAATAAAGGGCTAAGGGTTTTAATATTCCTTAATTGCCTTCATAACCTGTGTGTGTTGATCAGCAGCCGAACTACAATAACAAGCTTACTGTGTTTTAAAACATTTTTATTTAGTAAAAACCAGGATGGACCTGTATGTCTCCAGGAACGCTCGCTTCAAGTCGTCCCGCTTTTACTCTCATCCTTCCTCTGAATGCAAAGTTTCTTTTATATCTGGAGCATTAACACTAGAAAGGAAAAGGTTCTGCACTCCAGCTTTAATGGCTAGATAGATGCAAATAAAAGTTAAGTTAATAAAATAAATAGTTTGGTTTGCATGTGTTTTTTTGCACATTTAAAGCGTACTTGCCGTGATGGTATGATGATCAACTCGCAGATATTTTAAACTTCCTTGAGAGGATGATGTTGGGTTTACTGTTTTAAAGTTTTATTTCTGAAGATGCACTCTTAACCTTGCACACGCTTTTTTCCTGTCTTGTTTCCTCAGGGTGAGGAGGCCCTGCAGGCTACGCGGCTGGCGTTGCCACGCTTCCCCGGCTCCACCGCCTTCCTGTACAACGAGGAGCTGGTGTTTGCTTGCTCCACGGGAACCAGCAGGGGAGGACTACCTGATGAGAAAATCTGCTTTAACTCACCTGGTGAGAAAATAAACGTTTGTTTTTAGAAAGGAAAATGCTCTCTGACTTAATCCTGATCAACTAGCATGTTTTAAAAAATAAAAATTAAGACTTAAATATACTTATATACTATTTATAGTATATAAGACTTAAAAGTATCCTTAAGAGATCAGTTATTAAACATTGTACAAATTACTACAACCAGAAAACAAAGAGTAAATAACCAAAAAGAAACAAGTGAGTAACTACGACAAAAAAATAAATAAAGTTTTTGTATGTATGTTTTTGTTAACATACATTAAGAAATTAGTTTTTTAAAGGTTGAAATAGCAATGTAATTATTTATTTGAATTACTTTTTGTTTCAGTTTTTAAAAAGTTGGAAAGAAAACATGTAAAGTCAAATGGCCCCATGATGGAAATACCTGATGATTACAAACCAACATGTCTCTGAATGTCTGATGATGATGATGATGATGATGATGATGTTTCCTCCGTCTGTCCAGGTGATGGAGTGCGTGGAGGAGGCTGCTGCGCCAACCTGCCCGTGTTTTTCTCCCAGAACAGCGGCCTGGTGGCGATGGTGGCCCGGGAGAGCGCCTCCATCCTGCCGGAGACCGTGGAGGACTCGCTGTGCTCCTCACTGGCCGCAGCTCCGGAGGTGAAACTCTTAACTATAGACGAGAAGAACATTCATTCATAGGCACATGATAATTATTGTTTACCACACCCTAGTATATGGCTGCTAATTGTTCATTTTGGTCTTAAAAAATAAATATAAATCAAACATTTGTATATTAAAATGCATTCCCTTAGAGTAGCACAAGATATTGTGTCCTTAGAGATAAAGATCTGGTATTTTTCCTTATTTTACGACATTCATCTGTCATTCTTTCTATATTCTTTCTATATCTAGTTTTTATGAGGGGAGCTTCTGTCTTCCCATCCCCTCAATAACGTCTGTCTACCCACCATCAGCAGTTTGAATCATTTCCACAGTATTTCACAGCTAACGGATCAGCCAGCACATACAACCTGGGAGAGAATCCAAAGTCGTTGCTAGTGATTTCAATTAGTTTTCCATGCCGAGTGACTTGTGAGCACATCTGTGGTGCTTTTGCAGGATTCTTTGTGGAGAAACTCAGTTTTGCAGATCTGTCTGATCGATTACTCGACTGTGACTGGATTTAAAATGCATTTCTAATTTAGATTTTTCTGTTTAAGGTTTCAGCCATGGAGACTCCAACCAGAGCCGAGCCCGTAGCTCAGGAGGACAAAACCAAGCTGCTGAAAGCGGCTTTCCTGCAGTTCTGTCGGTACGTCAATAAATACCTCACAAATCCCGAATAAAGAAACAAAATCTGAGGCTTTAATTGAACAACACGCTCTGGTTTAGTCATCTGAATCAGGTATCATGCAGCTTCTGCAGGGGATCCGTGTTTTTATTAACAGATGTTATGAATTTGGGTTTAATCAAGTCCTTAAATTATTACCTGATCATTTCATTTATGAAGTAAAAACCTCAAACTTGCTTGTTGTCTGGAGGTATTTGTCCGTTGGCATCACTTTGAACATTTTATATATTTATAAACCTTTTGTTGACTTCAATGTTTATTTTAAATGTTTTTGAAGACTGACATCAATAGTTTTAGACTAAATCTGCACGATTTAGGATGATTTAGTCCTCGTCAATGAAGAATAATCCTCCTTCCTCTGTCAGTAACGACCTGGTGGGCGCTCAGACGGTCACAGACGAGCTCTTCCCCGCCGACGGTGACGGGGAGGAGGGAGCCGAGCTGGACGGCGTGGTGACTCGAATCAACCTGGACCTGGTGGACGACTACCCGGCCTCCGACCCCCGCTGGGCCGAGTCTGTCCCCGACGGTGAGGAGGGGAACGGGGCGGGAGAGAGGGTCCACCCTCCTGAAATTTAAATTTAAATGCAACTGGTGTATTTCTTTACAATGTGGAATTATGAGAAATATAGTGAGTATAATTTTAAAAAGATGAGACTGCAGGACTACAATCTTGATTTAATATATTAGATTTCATTTGAAGTTCCCAGGGCAAACGGTGTGTTTTTCTTTGTCAACAACAAACTAAATACTTTGCTTTCAGTTTTTACTGTAATTCCACCAAATTCATTTAGTAAATTTGAAGATATTTCTGTGCATATGTGACATTAAGATTAATATGTTACCCTGAGAAACTAAATGAACCTGAATGAGTTCAGTGACCACAGGATTCTTTGCTCTGCATTAATACAACATATAGATACATATTTGTTTTTTTAAATGTATGTACTTTCCTTTACCTCATGTCCCTCGGCTAAATGTAAAAAATTAAATCAAATAAAAAAACAAAAAATAAAATGCACAAAAAAAAGCTGTTATATTAAATAACCTGAAGATTACAGAAGTACTGTTTTGTTTTTTTTTATTTAATTAATTTTACTTCTGCCGTGTGTATTTCGTACAAATATTTCCATTTATGTTTCTGTTCTTACAGAGAGCGGCGGCTTTCCTCTCACCTCCCTCATCATCCTCCACCAGCTGGAGGACAAGATGAAGGCCCACGGCTGCTTCATGGACTTCCTGCTCCAGGTACACACACACACACACACACACACACACACACATAGTACTTTATAGCTGGAAACGGACAAACTCAATATTTAAAGCCCAATTTCACTGTTGTGGTTCAATAATGATCGACGCTTTTCTGGACTGGAAAACAAATTCAAAATCCAAGTCCAACAGTATTCTCCCTGTCAGGCTACACCGTGGGGACATTGACTAAATGGAAGATTTAATCATTTAAATTCTTCTCCTTTTGGGGCCAAAACTATTAAATAATACTGTTTTTATCTATCTAAAATAGCCGTTACTGAAGGAAGGAAGAAAAACATCAATATAACAGCTGGTGGTTTTCCTCAACACCTGAAAATACTCTTAAGTTGTTGTTGTTGGAAACACGGACGTAAGACGCACGCTGGAGCACAAAAGTAGAGTTAAATAATGTGAAATGATCGTCTCCGTCCTCCTCCGTCAGGTGGGTCTGCTGGACCGTCTCGGCCAGGTGACGGTGCGTTCGTCTCCCATGTCGACGCGCCTGCTGCTGTGCGAACACGCCGAGAAGCTGCAGGCAGCGATGGTGCTGAAGAATCTTCACTCCAAACACGGCGAGCTGGTGAACCGGGCCATCAGCGCCGCGCTGCAGAGGAGCGTCGCCGCCGTGCCGCCCAGCCTCACTGCTGCTGACGTCTTCTTCAGAGAGGTTCGTGTCTGCCGCCGTTCTGCTGCGGTGACGCACCTGGTGAAGCTGAGCTAAATCTGTGTCTGCTGCGCTCGCAGGTGTCTCAGATCTCCTCGGTGTTTGACTGTCTGCTGGACGAGGAGGAGCGCAGTCTGAAGGAGAACCCGGTCGACTCGGTGCAGTGGGCCGAAGTGATCCTCACCGTCGACAACATCATCAAGGTAAACGCATTCATCACTTAACAAAGTAATATTAACTTTAAAAACACTTCGGAATTTAGTTGATTGTTCTCCACATACTTCCACCAATTCACGGACATGGAGGGAATTCTCCTGGAAGAAAGTCTGGTCCGTGTCTTTATTACAAGTGAAAAGTCTGAAATGTTGGAGAGAGTTTGGATAATTTCATGTCGATCACAAAAACTAGGAGACAAGGTCCTTTTGGTATTTTACCTCTGTCATTTCTCTGGAGAAAGTGTGATGGGAAGCCATAGATATTTGATTTAAATAATGTTATTGTTAAAACGGCTATTACCAGGAAAGATATCACCACCAGTGAAGGACGAATGGCTGATCATTTATTAATGAAAGCTTCTTAATGGAAAAACTGACGCATGTCTCGAGACTACAAGAAACTCAACTCGAATAAAAATGAAGTGAAATTGAGTTTAAACTAGGAATGTATCACAAAGCACTAATAATGCGCTGGACACATATTTCTTACGTCTGTGCGTCACTTATGTTTCCTCAAATCAATTCATATGATTGTTGATGACCACAAGATAAAAATGACATTTCTGGCAGATCATTTTGTTGCTTGGACAGTTGCAGATAATGACGTCTCGACTTTACTCAATACTCAAAATGGCGACGTTGAAATGGAGTTTTTGTTTTCTTTGTTTGTCAATTTTTTTGTCAGCTGTCATTCTTTATGTTTTTGCCAATGAAGATCTAAGCAGAACTAAAAGGTAATAATTGCTGTGTGTGTGTGCAGGACATGCTCCAGGCTGCTGGTCAGTACAGGGAGACGAAGGCCTTCATGTACAGAGCTTCTGAAAGCGCCGCTGCGGAGCCCGAGTACATCCCATGGACAGGTACAACCTTTCATCCTCTCACCAGCAGCCGCACGTCGCTGCAGCCAGTTGAAAAAGATGCTCAGCGTTTAGCTCTGAATTAATTTGGGCCCTAACAACATTAAAGTCTGTCTGGAAATTAAATTGAAAGGGAGGTTTGATTTAGAATATCTGCAGAAAACATGTGTTTGCAGATCAAAAAATAAATAAAACGTTTCTGTTAATAATATGTGAGCGTCTGCTGTTCTCCAGCTGCCATACTAAGAAATAAAAAAAAAATGCTCACATTCTAAAATATTTCCTAAATTTGCCTACCAGTGCTGCAGGAAAGTGAATACTGTTGATTACTTTTCTTTGAGTAGAGTAACTTGTTGCTCTCACTCCATCTTCTGTCCTCCAGCGTCCTCCAGCGTTCGCACCGTCATCTCCCGCCAGCATGAGATCATTCTGCACTCTGTGTACCCGCACGCCGACTCAGAGCTGCGCAGCGCCCTTTGCGAGCAGCTGGTGGCGCTGTTGGACACCTACCTGGGCGGCTATGTGGCCCAGCTGACCTCCCTGCAGCAGCAGAGGCCCCCGGGGGCCCAACAGGAGCGCTACAACAGCCTGGAGATGGAGTACGGCCAGCGCCGCTCGGAGCTGCTGGCCCCGCTGTGTAAGTGGAGGATTAAACCGCACTGAGGGTCTGATGGTGTTTCAGGAGGAGTTCCTGTTGTCATTGTGGCTGTGTGTTGCAGTGGAGCTGGGTCAGTACCAGTGGGTTGCAGCTCTAGCTGAGAAGTACTGTGACTTCGACATCCTGGTTCAGATGTGCGAGCAGACCGACAACCAGAGCCGCCTGCAGCACTACATGAGCAAGTTCGCAGACCAGGTACGCAGAGAAACAGGAACACTGAGGGACCACTTTGAGAAATAAATAATTTGGTGATTTTAAGGTTTTCATGCAGTGAAATCCATGTTTCTCCAGATGAGTGTTTGTGATAAACTGAAGGATGAAGTGTTTCTTTACGTGTTGAGAAGATTCTCCTCCTTCTTAACCTAAATAAAGTCTTTAAAAAGCCTCTTGAATCCGCTGTAAAATGCATCGTCACTGCAGACACCTCGGGGCTTTCTCACGCAGCTGCTTAACCGACTTCCTCTTTGTCCCACGTGTCACTTCCTGCCGCAGAACTTTGCTGACTTCCTGTTCCGCTGGTACATGGAGAAGGGGAAGAGGGGGAAGCTGCTGTCCCAGCCGGCCGCTCAGCACCAGCAGCTGGCCAGCTTCCTGCAGTCGCACCAGCACCTGAGCTGGCTGCACCACATCCACGTGCACGACTACCGCAGTGTACGACGCACGCACACACGCACGCACACACACACACATACAGCTCGTTTCATGCTGCAGTACAAAACCACAATCACATCCTCCGAGAGACTATCACAGTATAAAAACACACACACACACACGCACATACTTCCTCTTCCTTCCTTCCTTCCTTCCTTCCTTCCTTCCTTCCTTCCTTCCTTTTTTAAACTTCCTCAATATCTGATTTGGCTCGTAAATCTTAATTTACCATCATTGCTTTATTTGTTTTTCTTTCTTTATCCTTCCATCCCGCAGCCCTCTCTTACTTATTTCCTCCCTTTAGTCTCCCCCCCTCCATTCTTTCCGTCCTTTCTTCCTTCCTGTCCATCTTCTTCCTTCCCGTTTACCTTTCCTTCTTTTAATCCTTCCTTCTTTCTTCCTATAATACTTCATCTCTCCCCTTTACTTTTTGTTTCTTCCTTTCTTATTTCCTTTCTTCCTTCCGTCCTACCTCCTATTCTTTTCTCCATTTCCTGTGTTATCCCTCTGCTACCACAAGACACACACATGTTCTCACATACAACTTATTTCCTTCTGTTTTTACCACATAAACAATGTGCAGAACACACAGGAATATATACATGTATGTATATATCTATATCATAGTCTACAGCCACCACAGTGTAGAACAGAAGAAACACAAACCCAGTTTCCTTACCGTTTCAGCAGTCGACGCTCACGACAATCAGCACCAACAACTCTGCCTCTGCTTTAAACACACACACACACACACACACACACACACACACACACACACACACA
>CALSCE010010695.1:752294-777864 GCA_943593645.1 Bovichtus variegatus | reverse complement strand
TCTCTCTGTCTGTCTCTCTCTCTGTCTGTCTCTCTCTCTGTCTGTCTGTCTCTCTGTCTGTCTCTGTCTCTCTCTTGCTGTCTCTCTCTCTGTCTGTCTGTCTGTGTCTCTCTCTGTCTGTCTCTCTCTCTGTCTGTCTCTCTCTCTGTCTGTCTGTCTCTCTGTCTGTCTCTGTCTGTCTCTCTCTTGCTGTCTCTCTCTCTGTCTGTCTCTCTGTCTGTCTCTGTCTCTGTCTGTCTGTCTCTGTCTCTGTCTGTCTCTGTCTGTCTGTCTCTCTCTCTGTCTGTCTCTCTGTCTGTCTCTCTGTCTGTCTCTCTCTCTGTCTGTCTCTCTGTCTGTCTCTCTCTCTCTCTGTCTGTCTCTCTGTCTGTCTCTCTCTCTCTCTGTCTGTCTCTCTCTCTGTCTCTCTCTCTCTCTGTCTCTCTCTCTCTCTCTGCCTGTCTCTGTCTCTCTCTCTGTCTCTGTCTTTCCTGTTTACGTTGACATTTCTGAAAACCAGAATACTGCCATAAGTAGGGAATATTCATTGTTGGAGCCATAATATCATTTTTTAGTTTGTTTTATTTTATCCTTCTCTAAAACACATGGTGAATGTATACACATGCAGTTTCAACATTGAACACATGGTGGAGCTTTACTGTAGGGAGTGCATATAAGTAAGCTGAGTGAAACTGAGAATAAATGGATATAAATGGAATTATTTTTTAACCGAAAGTCCGAAACAAGTTCTCCTGTTTGCCCCTCAGTTGGTTTCACAGATTACAGTGGTGTGTTTTTTTGTTGTTAAAAGTCACTACAATAATATTTCACACTGACGGTAACTTCCCAGCCTCGTGTTTCCTCCTCTCCTCAGTTGTACATCTGCGATGAAAACAGGCGAGCCAACGAGTACGACTTCAAAAAGGCTCTGGACCTGCTGGAGTACATCGACGAGGTAACTACGGATGTATTCATCTGTTTGAGGTTCGACTAGCCGCGTCTTGTCGTCAGTTAAAAGTCAACTTACGTGGATTTTCTGTGTTCGTGTTGCAGGAGGAAGCTGAGGACATCGACTCGCTGAAGTGTGAGATCTTCGGCAGAGCGCTCAGGAGAGACGAGTAAGATCCACCTGTCATGGTTTTGTTTATCTGCTCGTGAAGGTTTCTAAACTCAATGTGCGTGAAGTCACTAAATGCTGTATAGAGCAGATGAAAGTAAACATTCATATAAGAAGAGCAAATGTTGAAAATAAGACCCTCAGTGGAAGGAAACGCATTGAAACACGTGCGACTGTGCTCCATGTTCACTGTAAGTCACAGTCCTATCACGGATGCTTTTCACTCGTTTTACATGTTGTTTGACTTTGGCGCTGTCTGCCTCCTCAGCTGGTCCTCGGCCGACGCGACTGACGACCCTCTGGAAGCCGCCAAGGACAGCATCTTCGTCAAGATCCTCCTCAAACTCTCCCAGGAAGGTGAGAAAACCTTGATGAAGCTGCGTTTAGATAATAAGCAGCCAGTAGGATTCAGGCATACGATTTATTTCATCATTAGAAGTCAAATGACTAAATCATATCACCCTCAATCTCAGAAGGTTTTAGGCTCTAGAGCAGCGATCCACAACCTTTCTGCACATGAACATGTCTGTTTATAGATGGCCTGACACGTGATTATAGGCCCAGTTTAATATGCAACTCCATTTTATACACATGTAGTTATATTAGGGGCTCCCTGCTCCGTCCCTCCTTCAGCTCAGCGTCCTTGGCCTGAAAAACATTGAAGACCCTTGTATTACAGTGTATACTTCCAAATAATAATTACAGAAATAACTCCATATTTTCCCCAAATGACAAATGAATCTCTACGTTCCAGGAGTTCCTCTGCAGACGTACCTGCCTGACGTTAAAGAGCTGCTGGAGCTGGACGAGCTGAGCGGTTTGAAATCAAAACCTTATTTTGAGTTTGTCCTTCGAGCTAATTATGAACATTACCTGGAAGCACAGATGGTATGACTGCAGCTTTCCTTTGCATTCTCATAATTCTCAAGATTTGTTTGACTTGTGCTCTTTTCTAAATAAATGTGTTGTTATTTCTACACCTAGACTGCTGTATTTTTATGCACAAAGATTTCTTCTGAACAAAATCTGGACTTCAGCTTCATTTTGGTGGATTCTGGTTGTTACATGCACAACTTTGGTAAAGGATTGTTAGTTTAAAACTGATCCAAATAATAATGAATATTAATCAAATATATATCTTCAGAAGTGAAGATATTACTGGCAAATCAAATCCTACATCCAGCGTGTTATCATAGAAGAAATTTATCATATAATTATTTTTTTTAAATCCAGTTGAGAAAACAGTGAAAAAACAATTTAAATTTTAAATCCCGTATTGAGTGTTCAGCTTTTACTATTTGTAACTTAAATTAAAGATATTAATACATCGTTTTTGGCGGCCTAATTACAATATAATATATATATATAATACCAGAAAAGAAAAAGAAAACTCAAAGCAACTTTGTGTAACTGTTGGAAACTAACAAAATACATTGACTAAAGTACTGTACTGAAGTACAATTTTGAAGTACTTTTACGTTATTTAAGCACTTAAAGAGGGAAATATTGTTTGTTTTACTCCACTCCATGTACTTTAGTTACTTTGCAGATTCAGATTAGAGATAGAAAATATTCTCTGCTGGAACTTGGTTTAAGTTGTTTATTTTCTGCTTCTTACCGTCTGATGTTGGAGCCTTCGTACCTAGAAAGTGACACAAACCTGATCCTGTGGACTCCAGAAGCTGGTCTGCATTAGTCAGGACTTCCTCCTGTTTGGTGACGAGGGGCAGATGTTGGTTATAAATAGATTTCTTGGCTGACTGACTGCCACCCTGACGGGGATCCTCCGTGATGATCCACTTTCACAGATACAGCGGCTGCAGAGAGCTTTCAGGGTCCAGATCGCCTAAAATAGCGAAAGTAGGTTAGATTAGGGACATCAGCTGTTCTGCTCTGCTTTGAACTGGGAAACTAAACCTTTAATAGAAACGTATAATTCAGTTGAATCTAAACAGGACAGCTGACAAAAAACACTTAAAGTTGCATCATTACGCACACACAGCGTCTCCCCAAATATGGGTCAAAATATTTAAAACATTTCCATTTCAGGTCAAGATACTGGCTGATTTTTGGTCAAATGCGTAAATAAATAAAACAAATAATAAGAATATAAAAAGTCAAAGTATGTCATAAAAACATCTCATAAAAAATGGCATAATAAAGTATGTCATTAAAAAGTCATAGTTTAGTATGTAATAAAAGAAAATCTCAAAAAATGTCATGCAAAGTCATAGTATAGTGTATTTCCCCACAAGGCAACATAAGATTAATCTTCAGGATTAGGATGTTTTTTCTGGATAGTGTAATCATGTCTGTAAGAAGTAAGCTAATTTCCTCACCAAATGTTTAATTTGCTCCACCTTTCCCTTCTGGATGGATGATCACAGCCTCGTAAACCTCCGCCTGCGGCTCTGAGAATCCCGACACCTTTGTGGATCTCAGTTAACAGTTGGATAAACACAGCCGGGTCTGTTGGCTCGTTTTTTTTTGTCTCTGTCTCAGTCCTCCTGATACAGCTGTCCGATGGGTTGGAGGTCCCGACCCTCTTGTTTTAGCAACTTAGCGTGAACGTCACTCAGCTGTTGTGTAGATGTTGTTGTTCGAGCGTCCAGCTGAGCACCTCCATACAAACCTGAAAGAAATCTCAGGGTGTTAGATTTAAAAGAAACCACCTGAAGCCAAGATGAGAACAATTCATTCATGTTTTTGAATCAAACATAGTTAAACGTTTATTTACTGAGCCGACATAACGATAAAACTCTGATTGGCAGCTACATTTATTTAAATTAAGTACGTCTGACACTTCAACTCCTTTCATGGCTTAATCTTCAACTGACATCTGCTTTAAGTTGTTACACTTTTAGGACTTGACTTCAACCAACATTTCTATTCCTTTTAGTGCCTCTACTTTATGTTTACACTTCCACTCCTTTCAGTGCTGATAATACTGATAATGCAGATTTAACTCGGTCCTAAACACTTCACATTAACTTTCAGCGCTTCCATTTTAACAGCTACTTTTTTCAGTAATTCTGTTAAAACTGTCACTTCATTTATGCTTGTTTTAATGCCTGTACTTCAACTCCTTTCAGTGCTGATAATACTGATAATGCAGATTTAACTTGGCCCTGAACGCCTCAATTTAACTTTCAGCCCTTCCATTTAAACAGCTACGGGTTTCAGTAATTCTGTTAAAACTGTCACTTAATTTATACTCGATTTAATGCTTACACTTCAACTCCTTTCAGTGCTGATAATACTGATAATGTAGATTTAACTTGGCCCTAAACACACAAATTGTCACCTCAACTTAACTTTCAGTGCTTCCATTTCAACAGCTACTCTTTTCAGTAGTTATGTTAAAAATGTCACTTCCATGTCATTCAATGTTTTAACTTTATGCTTGTACTTCAACTCCTTTCGGTGCTGATAATACTGATAATGCATAATTAACTCAACACTTAACTAAACACACAAATTGCCACCTCAACTTAACGTTTCACTTTGACACGCTTCCATTTTAACTTCAGCTTTTTTCAGTATTTCTTTTTAAACTGTCTTCTCCGTAATTAAATTTCAGGTATAACTTTATTTACTTGAATGCCTTTAACTTCAGCTGATACAAAATACAAATGTTTCTAAATGTTTTATGTTAAATATGGAATATTTTATTTCTGAATATTTACAGTATATTTGCATTTTTTTTGTAAGTATGATGTTGATCTGTAGGCTATATTTACTACATTAACATTAAGGACCACAATAGAAATAAGACTTAATTGAGTCATTTATGATATTTATTTTATTTTAGGTTGTGTGTGATTCATGCTCTCCTTCTAGTGTTAAATAAACTGAATTTAAAACCATCACCAACAAAAAAAAAAAGTTTCATCATCTAATAATAAAAATATATTTTATTTATACAGCACTTTTCAAAAAAACTCAGACATTTTACATTTACAACTTAAAATGATCATATAAAACACACTGAAAATATACATCACACAATGTTAATAACATTAATATTGACTTTTATTTTTGTCAAATAAAACAAAAAAAGTCAGATTTTATTGGGTACTCGGGTACGTGTATTAATTTTTTTTTAATTAAAGTTTTGAATTGTCGTGTGTACTTTCTGTAGACTGTATGTGTGTGTGTGTAGTAGTAGTAGTACTCCACACGCGCCGGTAACGGTCGGTGCGTCGGTCTGGTCTCGCTCCATACACGGGCTCGAGCGCTCAGCGGCAAGCTCGCGGGGGCTTCCTCTCCATATATGGCCCTCCCGGCGCGCGAGTCTCTTCTGTGTGCATGCATGCGGGCGACCAAATATGGACGACGGGGTCGGTTGAATTCCTGTCGAATACTCGGACATTCCTAACGGCTGTCTGGGAGGAAGAAGAAAAAAACCTCCCCAAGTGGTATGGCGGAGAAGGTGTATATAAGGACCCCGGTGGTCGCTGCCCGTCACCCCTTTAGCTGGAACCAGCAGCGGTTAAAGTTCCCTGACTGACAGCCGGAGACAAGCAGAGGTAAGCGGCTTTGGAGGAGCGGGGCAGCGGGGAGGGCTGGGCGGGTGGAGAGAAAGAGAGAGTTGGAAATAGCTGTTGAGTTAATGGAGTTTGGCTTGTTGTAAATGTAAGTGGGTGAAGCAGATGGAAAACAATCTCGGACTGAGTGGTTAACTGATGGTAGCTGGCAGTGAAACGCAGCCGGCTTCTGGTCGCTTTCAGCGGTTAGAAAAAGCGGCTTTTGTTGTGACAGGAGCCAGACCTGCTGCATTCAAGTGCTGTCGGATATTCTACCTTTACGTCAGAGTGCCACAACAAACTGAGCAAATCGGATTTTCTTCTATATCACCAAAAGGCAGTTCTGGAGGAAGTATTCAGATATTTTACTTAACTAAGAGTAACAGTACTATAGTGTAAACATACTGTGTTACAAGTAAAAGCCCTGTTTTCAAAAAAGTACAAAAGTATTAGCATAGAAATATACTTAAATGTATCAAAAGTAAAAGTAAAAGGCCCATTTCAGAATAATGCTTGTTATATTATCAGATTATAATGATTAATGCATTAACGTGTGCACTTATAAAATGTTTCAGCTTGTAAAAGTGGGGCTGTTTTTTATTACCTAATATACTGCTCTCTATTATCTATAATGATACGTCATAATTTATTAATAAAGTTATCAAACAAATGTAGTAGAGTAAAAAGTACAATCCACCACTTTTTTACCACTATCAATTGTATGATCTTTTTACATAATACATGTTCAAAATAGCCAAAATTAGTATTTTGAATGTAGCAAGAGATGAATCAACCTCCAAAATATTTTCTCCCAAAGCTTTTAATGAAAATGTGTTTTCTTTTATCATAAGAAAAGTTTTACACAATGTAAATAGGCAGCCTACAATAAAAAAAGTGGATGTTAAAATAAAACAGTAAACAGTAAAAAACAAAAAAATTTGAAAACAAAAAAGCAAAATGGAAATTATATTTTAAATGTTTTTGAAATGTAATTATAGCATTCACTTGTGTAGATACTTTGTGTTTTTAAAGTTTGAAGGAAAATAATGTCTTTTTAGAAAATCGACTTTGTGAGTAAAAAAATATTAACAAATAAAATTACAATATTCAATGACCAATGCATAACATTTGACACAGTTGTTATACTACATTTAGCCAGTTTTTGTGTTTATATATTCCTTACAAAGAGCACTTGGATAAGCGATAGCAGCTGAAAGTTCAGATGTAGCAGTTTATGAGGAGCACTTGAAGGCATCATTACACTAAATGAAGGTTAATGGTGTTTCTGTTTGCTTCTTAATGACTCCATGTATTTACAGGCAGACTAAACAGTTTTCAGCTCTGGTTTAGTCATAAACAGGACCTAGACACTGCAGTGCTGGGAGAGGATATTTAAGAAGACTGAGTTATAGTCATTATCCTTTTGATATTCATACAGTTTTAATAGAGCAGGGAGTGTCTATAGGGGAAAAAAACTAAAAACAGATATATTTGTTGACCAGCTGTTTATCATCATACTCCACAATTGATTAAAATGTAAAGCTAAAATATTTTCCCATTAAAGAACAACACCACAAAGGTCCTTCTGTGGTATAAGAGGATATAATTCTAAAACAATTATAAAAAATTATACAATTGGCAACAATAAGTAGATGATTTAATGGCTATGGGAATGGCACTTTTTGTTTTGAAAGGTGTTATATAAATAAAGTTGTTATTATTATTATTATATACACACTGTACATCAGTGTTTGTTGACATGATATGTCAAACAACATGTAGCTTTGTCTATGGTGATGAATTATTTATTTGTTTTACATCACATATCCACATCTCCGGTATGGTAGGAAATCCTGGTTCCCCACTTTGTTAAGTTATTTGTGTGTATTCAACTTGTAATCATAACATTTTTGTTGCCACCTGTGGGCAGCTGAAGGCGACACTAAACACAATGGCTGTATTTTTGTAAAATTAGATGTTAAAACTCAAGGTCAGACAAATGTCAAGTATAGATAAATGTTTTTTTCCCCCAGTGTATCTGCTGTACACAAACTCACCACCTCCTGACTTTCCTCCTCCAGAAGCCGCAGACATGTGTGACGATGATGAGACCACCGCCCTCGTCTGTGACAACGGCTCCGGCCTGGTGAAGGCTGGCTTCGCCGGAGACGACGCCCCCAGGGCTGTGTTCCCCTCCATCGTCGGCCGCCCCCGTCACCAGGTACACAAGAGCATCCCTAAAAATCTAAATCAAACCAAAGATCTATTATTTTAAGATAGCTCTTGTCCCATGATGTCTATTCCCATCACTTCATACACACAGGGTCTGACCCTTGACCTCCTGAGTTTTTAGCTGCTTTTAATGTTTTTTTTTCTCACTATTTCTGACTTGAATAGCTCCAATAATACCCAGCTTCTTGTAAATGTTTTGAGGACTTTCTTCTCCTCAAAGGAGAGTGAAATCACCGCACAGTATAAATTTAAAGTACAAAAAATATCCCAATGCAGTAAAGAAGGTACACATTCTTTACTTTCTTTTGTTTATTTAATTGTATTTATTGTAAGTGAAGAAAGCATGTACGTATATGCATCTGTGTATTTCTTTGTACCAGGAATCTGACCTTTATGTTCAATTTGGCTTTTCAGCTTTTATTTTATGTTTTTAATTTTTTTAAAAAGATAGCTACATCTGAATCAGGAATTTGGTACTTTGGTGCATAATGGTCACAATAAACATAGAAATAACACATGATGATGGGTAAATTAAATAAAAAATAAGGAACACACACAAAAGTGGGAGACCCAGTCAACGCTGAAGTGAAATGAAAACAAAACGTATTTAACATACAGGGGATTCTTAGCCATGAATGAATTTTAAATCATTACTTAAGTCTAAGATCCCATTTTACTGAACTACCTTTTAAATCTGCAGAGTATAGACTCATAGGATTTTAAGCAACGTGACAGACAATTTCCACCTTTATCCAGCTTGTCTTTAATCTCAGAAAATTGCATTTTGATGCACAAGCAAGAATGTGGAAATGCATCAAAACATATAAAATGTGTTGCAACTTACAATGTGGGACCAATTTGTAAACCTTACGGGAGTAAATCACTGTAAACTGGATTACAATTGTGCTGCGTATTAGAGGTTGAAGGAGTAATATTCTCAAAGTTACAACCCTTTAAACAACTTCTCCCTTGTGTTTCCGGCTCCCCTCAGGGCGTGATGGTCGGTATGGGTCAGAAGGACTCCTACGTGGGCGACGAGGCCCAGAGCAAGAGGGGCATTCTGACCCTGAAGTACCCCATCGAGCACGGCATCATCACCAACTGGGACGACATGGAGAAGATCTGGCACCACACCTTCTACAACGAGCTGCGCGTGGCCCCCGAGGAGCACCCCACCCTGCTGACGGAGGCCCCGCTCAACCCCAAAGCCAACAGGGAGAAGATGACTCAGATCATGTTCGAGACCTTCAACGTCCCCGCCATGTACGTGGCCATCCAGGCCGTGCTGTCCCTCTACGCCTCCGGGCGTACGACCGGTGAGTCTGCTGCCACACACATACTTTCTAGATCTTTTACTTAAGTAAAAGTAGCAATACTCAAGTAAAAGTCCTGCATTCAGACTCTCATTCAAGTAAAAGTACAAAAGTATTATATATAGCATCAAAATATACTTAAAGTAAAATGACTCTTTATGTAGAATGGCCCAATTTAAAGTCATTTATATATTATATTACTGGATTATAATTATTTATTGATGCATTAATGAACTACTTTACATACTGCTGGGTAGCTTAACCTATAACAATGTTCCATAATGTATTGGTTAATTTAAAAGGCTATTTTGTATTAATAATCTGAATCTGCAAAGTAATTAAAGTTATCAAATAAATGTAGTGAAGTACTCAAAAGTACAATATTTCCCTCTGACATGTACTGGAGAAAAACTATAAAGTAGCAGAAAATGGGAATACTCAAGTAAAGTACAAGTACCTCAAAATTGTATCTTTGTACAGTACTTGAGTAAATGTACTTAGTTAATTTCCACCACTGCATACAAGCCTCCATGTGTTCAAGAGTTTAAGGATTATATAATTATTTCTCAATACTTGTATGTAGAGATGCAATAAGGATTATTTTCATTTTTTAGACTTTTTTTAAATTTTTTATATATATATATATATATATATATATATTATGAAACTGAGAAAAGTAAACTTTTTCAAGAAAATATTTACTATTTTTACTGTACAAATGATTAAAAATAAAAATATTGACCAAAAATAATATTGACTACATTAAATCCTCTCTGGATTAACAACATTATTAGCTAACTATAGAGCAATTAATTGATTAGTAGATCGATAGAAAATCAAAAGGAACATTTTAAATAAATAATTCACTATTAGTCAAGCTGAAATACCTTTTTATTTTCCATTTTCAGCTTCTCTAATGTCAGGATTTAGGGTTTTGTATTATGTAAACTGATAATATTTTGGTTTTGGACTGTTGGTCAGACAAAACAAGACATTTTGAAACAAAATGATAGATTTTTTGATAATGAAAATAATTGTTGGTTGCAGGTGTAGTGCAGACATATGACGGAAGAAGTTGTAACTGAGAGTATTGATCCTGTTTTGAACCTCTTATCACAGACTGGATGAAAAAACCTCTTCCTGCCTGTTAAACCTGAACTCTTGTGTTTCTGCTCTCAGGTATTGTGCTGGACTCTGGTGATGGTGTGACCCACAACGTGCCCATCTATGAGGGCTACGCTCTGCCTCACGCCATCATGCGTCTGGACCTGGCCGGTCGCGATCTGACCGACTACCTCATGAAGATCCTGACCGAGCGTGGCTACTCCTTCGTCACAACCGGTAAACGCTTAATAAAGCAGCGTTTTACTGTATGTGTAGGGCTGTCACAATATCAGATTTTCTCTTAGTGATTATCGTTGCCAAAATAATTCACGACAGCTATAAAAATGTGGGGGAAAAAATCCCATTCATCTTAAAATTTGTTTATTGTGAGTTTTGTCTCTTTTTTTGGCAAATGACTCGCACTGATTTGTGTGTTGGGTGTTGGGGTGGAAGACGAGAAGGAAAGAAACAGAAATGATTAAACAGGCGCTGGATTATTTACACAATATTATCATATGTTTATTATTAACATAATATCACATCTTCATTTTTAAATGTCACGGTTATCGTCAATATATCTTGACACTCCTATGTATGCGCCCCAAAAAAAACCTTAGAAATAGAAATGTATTCAGATTAAAAAGTCTTGATACCAATACTCTTAAAACATCTACACTGCTTAGCTTTTACAGCAGTTTCCATTAGTAGTTTCAATTTAATTCCTTTTTTTCTTGATTGTTTTTGGGCACAAAGTCTGATCTTTCCTCTCCGTTTCCAGCTGAGCGTGAGATCGTGCGTGACATCAAGGAGAAGCTTTGCTACGTGGCTCTGGACTTTGAGAACGAGATGGCCACCGCCGCCTCCTCCTCCTCCCTGGAGAAGAGCTACGAGCTGCCCGACGGTCAGGTCATCACCATCGGCAACGAGCGTTTCCGCTGCCCGGAGACCCTGTTCCAGCCCTCCTTCATCGGTGTGTAGCCTGAGCCGTTCATCTCAGCATCCTCAGATGGCGTAGCAGCTTTCCACTCTGAAATCTTGTCATTTCTAACCTGATTGTCTCTGCCGTGCACCTGAACAGGCATGGAGTCCGCCGGTATCCATGAAACCGCCTACAACAGCATCATGAAGTGTGACATCGACATCCGTAAGGACCTGTACGCCAACAACGTGCTGTCCGGCGGCACCACCATGTACCCGGGTATCGCTGACCGCATGCAGAAGGAGATCACGGCTCTGGCTCCCAGCACCATGAAGATCAAGGTAACTAACTCTCCATCCCCTTCAGTTAGGTTGTACACACACGATATGGGTGTAAATCACAAGTTTCATCACGGTACGACATTATATCCGTTTTTTGGACAACGATACGATATTTGCTGATATCACAAAGTCTGCCACGATACGATTTTAATTGGACTAAATTCGGGGGCCAGCGATTGATATGATACGATATCACATCCCCATTTAAAACAATCAGTTTCATTTATTTCAGCTCACAAAAAGCAACTAATATATGATTTGACAATTTTTATCACTGGGCTCTTCCACACATTTAAATGAAAAATTATCCATCCTTTTTTAATAAAAAGTATAGAAATAGACCTCCTATTGTTCACTATAAAGTGCCACATTTCTCATGTTGAAGTGCAAATGTTTTTTATCAGTTGAGAGTTTCAAAATAAGAGCGGATCTTAAAGATTATGATCCCGATCCAGATAGATGTATCGTTACAGCCTTGCACTATATTCTAACTATATCTCTCTAAGACAGCACAGCACAGCATCTTCACAAGACACGGTTTGTAATTTGCAAATGACTAAAACACAGGATTTCTTACAGATCTGGAAATATCCATTACAGTGATCATTGAGTCAGCGGCATCATCATCCTGTCTGTTATAATATGATTATTATACGTGCTATCAGGCATTAAAATCCACCTGATTTCCCTCTCCTCTGCAGATCATCGCCCCTCCTGAGCGTAAATACTCCGTCTGGATCGGAGGCTCCATCCTGGCCTCCCTCTCCACCTTCCAGCAGATGTGGATCAGCAAGCAGGAGTACGACGAGGCCGGTCCCAGCATCGTCCACCGCAAGTGCTTCTAAACACGCCGCCTCCACGAGCCCTTCAGGATCCAGAGCTGAGACGCTGCGGCCCCAGGACGCTGAAACGCCGTCCTCTCTTTGACGAGGTCTTCACCACCAGAGATGACGGTGTGGCGTCTAACCTGTACATATGTTATTTATTCCTTCTGTTGTGTATGTGATGTTTTTTAATGTGAATGATGTCCGGTGTGAATGTGAAATCTTCGAGGTACGACACTCCATCTCGGACCAACTGAGAAAAAAAGAGACAAAAAAACACAGAAAAGACCAAAAAAAGAAACGAGACAATAAAACAAATAAAGTCCATTTATTTTCACGTGCGACTTCTGTCTGTTATTTTACACTTCTAGGGTTGTAATACCTAAAAAAACATCCACATATCATCCAAATATAATGATATTATAAAAGGTTTATGTTGCCCTTTTTATATCCAGTGATGGAGGAAGTACTGAGATATTTGACTTGATTAAAAGTATTAACACCACAGTGTAGAAATACTCCAAATACAAGTAAAGTACAAAACTATTAGCTTCAATATATTTAAAGTTCTCATTATGCAGAATGATGGATTATAATTATTAATGCATTAATGTGTTCACTTAAATGTGCAACATTAAAAAAATATATATTTTTAAAGTAAGTAAGTATTTTTAAGAGTATTGTTTAAAAAATGTGAACCTTTAATGCACATTGTTTTGAAACGACATGTTCAGCAATAACATAAAAATGTAATGTTAAGGTGTCCACACTTTGGCCTTTTTCTATCAATTAATAGTCAATAATCTCAATTTAATGAATGTAATCCATTATTTAAACACGTAAGAATAAGGAAATCTTGAAGGGAAAACTAAATATTGTTGAGTTATTGTACTGGAAAGGATAAACAAACCGTCGAGCAGTAAAAACCTCACCCCGCTGGTCCGAATCCAAACACACGAGTGAAACCAGATTCATATCAAACTTTATGAAGCTCTTAAAGCTCCAACACAAACAAAAGGTTGAGGTTCAAGTGCGGAAATAAATCCAGCAGCACCTGTGAGCCAAACTAAACAATGTCATGATTTAACAACAGTATTGTAAATATTGACGACCTGCTGACATTAATATTTAGTAAATGAATATTCTTCTGGCCGTCAGAGGAAATACTGAGGCCTCTCTGAGCCAAGTAGTTGGGGTTAGAGACTTTAAAATAATAATAATAATAATAAATAAATAATAATAACATTAATGATGATGATAATAAATTATAATAATAGCAATAGTAATAATAGTAATAATAACATGAATATTAATAACAAATAATAATGATAATAACAACATTAATATGAACATTAATAATAATAATGATAATAATAATAAATACAAAATTAGGCATTACTTTTCCTAGTGATTAGTAGGTCAGGCTACATCAGCAGTGCTGGAAAGTAACAAAGTACATTTACTCAAGTACAATTTGAGGTACTTGACTTGAGTATTTCTATTTCATGCTTCATGCTTTATACTTCTACTCCACTACATTTCAGAAAAAACAGTCACAGGAGAAATTTTTTCTACTTTTAATACGTAAAGTGCATGTTCTTGATTATACTAACCTACTTTTTTACTTTTTTAAACCTCTCTTTACAGAGTGGTATTAGTAGTTGTACTTAATTAAAGGATCTGAACACGTCCTACACTACTGTTAAATGTGCAAATATAACGAAAGAAAGTAATAAAGTGAGTGTGAAAAGGTCACTTCATCATTTCAGTATTGCTCCTCCACAAAGATGTGGGATTTGAAAGAGATGGATTAAAACAGAAGGATCCAAATCGAAGCACCAGAGGCCGAGACACCTTGACTTTTAGTCCCTTTCGCTCCAAAAACACTGGATCCTACATTTCCCATAATGCAACTTGACAACATCACTATGACATCGTCAGGGTAATTTTTTTCAGACTTGACAGGAGACAATATAAATGTTGTAATAGCCCTTTAACGGATACGGAGAGAGTAACCTTTAAGTTAAATGAGTTTAAAAGTCGGATCCCTGTTTCACCTGTTGTCGTCACTGCACAGATGGGGACAGAGCACGCATGCGCAGTCTGGTCTCTGCATCTTCTCTGGGAAATCATATTTTATTACTACAAAATGTTTTGCTCTGCTTCATCAAACTCGCGGGAGTTAATCAGCACTGTAACGGAAGTATATCATTTATATTTCAAAGTAATGGTTACATCAAAATATTCCACTTTGTCTCAGTTTGAGGGGCGTAAATACACATTTACACAAGTATGCAGACACCTTAGCATTACATCTTCAGAGCCTTTGTTGTTAAACATATCATTCAATAACATTGGGCTTCAAAGGATATGTTCACATGTTTTTTAAGTTTGTCTTAAAAAAGTAAGAAAGTAAATTTACTCGAGTACTAAGTACAATTTTAAAGTACTTGTGTTTTGAGTATTTCTATTTCATGCTACTTTATACTTCTACTCCACTACATTTCAGAGAGAAATATTGTACTTTTTACTGCACTACATTTATCTGAACGTTTTGGTTACTAGTTACTTACTATTTTATTATACAAAATATTAATAAATTAATAAATTATGATATACTATTATAGATCAAGCTACACAGCATTAAACATTTATTTTTTTAAATAAGCTCCATCTTTACCAGCTGCAACAATAACACATTCATATTTATAATCTAATAGTATTATATATTATTCTGAAATGGACCATTCTGCGAAAATAGGTTATTTTACTTTTGGTACTTTAAGTGTATTTTGATGCTTATACTTTTACTTAAGTAACATTCTTAATGCAAGACTTTTAACAGAGTATTTTACACTGTGTTATTGCTACTTTTACTCAAGTAAAAGACCTGTGTACTTCGTGTAAGATACTACTCGCAGTATATATAGTAAAAATAATTTATATGTATATATTCATATATAATTATTTCAGTCAGGAGGTGGTAATAGAAGATGATGAATTGTATAACAATTTTTTTCTCTCCATATACTATCCCATTATGCAGATTAGTTTGATGGTTATCGTAGTTTTATTCTGAAAGTCTACGCCGGAAGTCGTGTGCCGTACGTTAGCTAGCTTGTAGCTCTGCTCTCGGTGTTTGCTGTCAGTCAGACTCGGAGAGTAGCGGAGCGATGTCAGGCGTCTGACCGCGGGACTGAAGGGACAGGCTGGGCTTTAAAATCAGACTGGACCCCCCTGGAATGACGTCTGGGTGAGTAAAATAATATCCGACTTTAATATATAACCGTTAGCCGTACATTCATTAAACCTCACCGTGTTTACAAACGGGGCTTAACGGTTCCGGCAGGTGAGGGTAACGGCTGTGATGCTGGCTGTTTTCACCGTAGACTATATAAAACGGTTTTCACACGATAACTGTGCATTTAAAACTCATATTTATACACTGAATGTACATTTGTTTCATCTCAAACACACATAAAGGGCTGTATTGTTTTTTTTCTGCGGTGTTTTTTAAGGCAGAAATTCTGAAAATACGATGTTTTGGGGTGTGACTGAAGAAATGAAATCCTTCAAAATAGACTGTTTCAGTTACAGGAATACATTAAAAAATAAGAATTACATCTATAAATTTGCATTTATTCACTGCCCGATGTTGTTCTGGGATCAGATGTAGGCCAGCTCAGATAAATTAATAATTAATGTAGTTTGTTTTCACTAAAGATAACAGGTATTTATTTAGATAATAAGATAAAATGAAATGTGTGTAGGCGGGAGGACTGCTGACAGAAATATATGGTGTGTTATTGGTGGGGTAGCAGGAGTACTAGCAGTATTACAGTCAGTAGTAAGACCATAATAAGCCTCAATCCTCCTCTGCTGGGAGGGTAATCTGCTGTGGAGGGAGTGGGCGGGTCTCCAGGTGCAAGAGACACGTCATGCAGGTAGATCCTCTCACAAACATGCAAACAAATTCATTTGGTCTTGTACAGGTACTTGAACCTAACACGAGTGTTTCTTTTAATGCCACTTTCTTCTTCCACGCTGCTACATTTCTGTGGGGTATATTGTATTTTTTCCCTGCATTACATTTATCTGACAGCCCTAGTTCTGTTCTGTAAATGTTTATTTTTTTTATAGGCACAAATACAATATACAGAGAGAATTGCACAACAATTGTGCAACGCAGTGTATCACAATGCAATGTATCAGTTACTTAAAAAGTATATTGTTTTGCATACAAAACATATGATATATTAAATATGATGTTTTGTTTTTAATTAAACGACCCAACAGTTTATACAAGTGCAGCTGAAACGATAAGCTGATTGATTGATTGGCCGATTGACAGAAAATTAATAAATGATTTCAGTAAATAGGCCTAAACATTTCATGGTTCCCCATGTGAAGATTTGCTGTTTTCTTTTAATAAATGTAATAATTGTAATGTATTAGTATTAATGTTGCTGGCTGGACAAAACAAACATTGTGAAGGTGTCACTTTGGGCTCCATAATGACAATAATCATTAGTTAATAGTTAAAAATGAGCTCCACCTCAACCAACTACAACAGTAAAATCCTGCTTTTACATTAATGCACGAGGCATATTAATCTAATGCCATAATATATAATATTATAACATTCACAGGGGACATTATTATTTTACATTAAACTTTCATACTTTTAAAGTAACATCTTCAATGCAGAACTTTTACTTGTAATGAACTATTTATACAGTTTGTTATTAATACTTTTAGATAAAGGATCTGAATACTTCCTCCACCTCTGATTATCGGCAAGATAAAAGCTTATAAAACACCAGCAAGTGATGTCAAAGACATGCGTTTAATTACACAAAGCGCAGGAGATGAAGACCAAACTAATCGATCATTGTTCTTTAATAAAGTAACTGACTTTACTCCACTAATGACGTACTGTAGGTATTAATTCACTGGGAGTTCTTGTTTCTCTTGTGATAATAAGCAGACTACATTGCTCATCATGTTTTATCTTTTTATTCAGCTCTGTTTTCATTTTATTTTGTAAAATGTCATTGTTTTATGTCCTCTTCTGCTGTCCACAGTGATCAGAACCAGGCAGAAGCAATAACGAGAACCATGGTGACCAAGAAAATCCGGACGGAGTATATGAAGAAGTTCAGGGATCCCAAGTGGGAGACGTTTTCCAAATGTTACGAGGACTCTCTGAAGTACCGTCTGACCCGGCGGGTGATGGAGCATTCCCACAAGCCCTGGTTCTGGGAGGGCTGGGACAGCAGCTCTGACTCCAGCGGTTGGTCCACGCCGAGGCTGACCAGGAACAAAATCGCCCCTCTGTCCCTCCCACCGCCGGCGTCCTCGGAGGTGAAGCAGAGGTTGTCCAACCCCGGGCCGAAGCAGCCTTCTGAGGACAGAGAGGCTGAGGTGGGAGGTGGTGAGGCGGCAGTCGTAGACGCTGCACCAACCGCAGGTGAGGAGATTGTTACCAGTACTGACACTTATTTAAATAACGGATTAATCGTTTGAATCATTTATCAAGCAAAAAAGCAAAATATTCTATGGTTCCAGCTCTGTTGTTAATGAAATATTTTGGGGGGTTGATCGAACTAAACAAGACATTTGAAGACGTCCTTTTTGAATTTCAGAACTTCTGAGGGACATTTCTTACAAATTTGTAATGTTGCATAATTGAATAAATTCATAATTACGATAAACAACACATTAATAGATCATAAGAATGTTTTTTTGTATCTAATAAGCTTCAGTCTGAGTTCAAGCATTCAGAAACTTTTTCTATATTTGGGGAGCACAAAATCTAAGAAATAATAGAGCTGCATCTAATGATCATTTTTCACTATCGATCAATCTGCTGATTTTATTCCAAATTCATTGTTCGGTCCATACAATGTCAGAAAATATGGAAGATATGTTATCACAGTGAAGGAGCCATCTTCAACAGTCCAACACTCAAATATACTCAAGGTACAATCATAATATTCCAAAGAAACCAGCAAATATTCCCATTGGAGAGGCTGGAACTAAAAACAAAGTTTATTCTTATAGAATGTACTCAAAACGATGACTCCATTATCAAAACTGTTGCTGATAAATGTTCTGTCCATTAACTAATGGATGAATTAACTAATTGTTGCAGCTCTTGCTCAGACATTCATTCATTTATTCAACTCATTACTTTGCTGCTGACTTTATATGTAACATTATCAGATACTTTTTCTATACTTTGATTTTTGACCAAATCCTTTAAAGCTAAAGACCTTCCGATCAGATGTACTTTGTGTTTGCTGCTTAGCAAATATTAGCATGTTAATTACTTAACTAAGATGGTGACAATGATAAACATTAACTTCTAAACATCAGCACGTTAACGTTGTCATTGTAAGGACGTTAGCATTTAGCTCAAAGCACTCTATCCTATAAGTAAACAATTGATTAGAAAAGTAATCAACAGATTAATCCATAATGAAAATAGTAGTTAGTTGCAGCCCTGCTCGCTTTATCATTCAGGTGATCTGACACTTTTAATGAATATGCGTTAAACCGAAAACTCACAGTCGATCCGGTGTCACTGTCAGGACGACTGTCTGCACTTTAGTTGTCCTGTCTCGCTTCCAGGAATATTTTGGGATAATCTCACAGACTCCCCCCGGGAGGAGCGTCTGACAGTATGAGGGCCAGAGGCTGAAGCTAAAAATATTTGGACTGAAGGTTCTGCGATCAGACGGGACTGCTTCCTCCTGTTCAGACACTGAGCTCAGATATAAAAGACCTTTTGTGTTTGCATGCATTTCAAACAGAAGAGTATCTGGGAACCAGCTCTGAATTTCACCACCACGTCGTAAGTCACATGACTCAAACTGTTACAGTAATCTGAATACAGTAAGTCAGTCCTCAGAAAGTCTTCACAACTAAAATACACAAGCACTTGTCTGCTAACACATAGACAAAAAAACAATTTGTTGATTGATTTGTTAGCATCAAATTAAAGTTCTTATTCCTGGCATTGAATAAAACCCTTAAAACCTCATCTCTGTTCATCAAAAGTAGATATTTAGAAGTGTCTTCATGCCTTTAAATGGCTAAGATGTAACTCTAAACCATTGCCTCATTTAGTATTCGTGTATCTCTGAATATGCAAATGAGTCTGACTGAAACTGAAACGGACCAACATATTGGCTCATCCCCGCTGCGTAAATAGTGTGAGGCTTCAATATAAGTTTTGTGGCACAACTCATCTGTTTTTGGGTAACACTTTCAAAACAGTGCTCTGGAAAATGGCAGGAAACCTGAGTTGTCTCTGGAAGTTTGTATGCGACATAAAGATGTTTCTTATTTAGTTTTCTATGTCTTGTAGCATATAAAAAAAAAAACACTACGTTAAAAACTTGATTTTAATTGGAGGGGGTATTTGACAATCTGCAACTATTTCATAATTGTGGTCATTTTAATGCAAAAAATACCAAACGTTCTCTGTTTTCAAGTCCTGAAATATTATAATTTGATGTTTTTCTTTGTCATATATGACATTAAATTGAATATCTTTGGGTTTTGGACTTTATATCTGAAATTTACTCCAGTCAAGGTACCTTGAGCTGTGCAGTTTTAGAAGTGGTAGTATTGTGCAGAAATGTGCAGAATTGTCAGAGGAATGTGCAAAGGTTTAGTGTAGGGAGTTTAGGGAAGTTTGCCTCTAACCTGCAGTGTTTTCTGTGTCTACGTCAGCAGTCGTAGAAAACGGTGTGAATGAAGCCAGCGGTGGTTCGGTGACGCCGACTCCAAACACCAGCGGACCCTCAGAGGACACGGTGACAGACAACGGTCCTGCTGACACGACCTCTTCTGACGGGGAGCCGATAAACCCGGCACCCAAGCGACGTCCCCGCCGCCGCACGCCTCGGCCTGAGCCTGAACACCGGGACAGTTCCCACGACGAGAAACCGGCTGTTGTCCGCAAACCACCGAGAGCGAAGAGCCAACCACCGATCAGCACCAAGGAGAACCGGAGACCCTCCAGCAGACTGGACTGGCCCGAGAGACAGACGGAGGTCAGGAGGACAAGGAACAACGTGAGTGTTTGTCTCAATGAAGACGCCTTTAAACACTTTGTGAAAACATTTATAAGATTATCCTTCATTAGCCCCGCAACGGGGAAATGTGCAGTGTTACAGCAGCAAAGGGACAGTGCAATAACAAGAGGAAGTACAAAAGTAAACCGTTAAATAAATATATATATATATATATATATAGTGGACAGACTGAACTTCAAATTCAAATTATTACACATATGATATTACACAGGAATATGTTTATAAAAACAGAAAATTAAAAGTCCACACGACTGGTTACTGGCTTTATCCGTAGTGGAAGTACACAACCTTTTACTTAAGTAAAAGTATCTGTACACAAGGTATAAAACTCCATGACAAATAACAATCTTAATGAAAGGGAACATTTTCCACCTTTAATGTGGATGTCCAATCAATGTTGAAGGTTAAATTTAGTAAATGAAAGCTATAAATTCAGTGCCTGCTATATTGGCCGAGAACGCTGAGCTCTCCTTCTCCTGGAGCTTTGCCTGCAGTGCCTACATGTACCAAGATGCATTGCGTGCAAGCTTCTGTCGCCCGGACAGTCTCCGCCGGCCACATCCTCCTGCACGGCCGATGCAGCCGCAGCACAGATTTTGCAGCAGGAGACTCAATATAGCTGGCACTGAGGCAATCGACTACATTTACCATCCACACTGGTTGGACATCCACATAGAAGGTGGCACATTTTCCCCTTAAGTTGAAGTATGAGCAGGAAAATTCATTTAAATATCAAAGGTAAAAGTACTCATTAGGAAGCAGAATGAGTCCTGTCAGTGTGACATGTGTGGGTAGTTTAATTTATAACAATTCATCTATAATTACTCATAGTTTATAAAGTGAGCGTATGTTTTGTATGTAAAACCTTGATCTTCAAAGAAGCTACAGCTGTCAGGGAAAAGTCAGAACGTGTGTGGTTTGGGTCTTTTCATGGCATTAGTGAATAAAAAGATGAATGTCAATCGAGTTTGTCCCTGAAGTTCAGGAAGTTCCTGAAGTAAAGAGTTAGGATGTAAAATGTCATGAAGCCGGGTGAGTCTTTCAGAGCGGCTCGACCTCGTTCACGGGACACCAGAGAAGTGAAGCCGTGTCACCAGAAACTCTGCAGACATTAATAATAAAACGCCGGTGTGCTTTTCGGAAACAACTCCCGCTCTCTCTGCTTTCTCCTCTCAGAGCAACACGTCCGACGCCTGCGTTCAGACCCGGCGGGAGTCCGACAAACGGAGCTCAAACCCGGACCGCCGGCGGGCTCGGTCGGCCGACCTGGAGAAGATGAGGCGGTCGCAGCTGACGGTGGTGGACGACCGCTGGATGACGGAGTACATGCGCTGCTTCTCCGCCCGGCTGAGGTAGAGACGGGCCCCCCCCCCCCAACCCCGACCCCTGAAAACCAACGTTTCCTTACTGAAGAGTAAATATCAGAGACAAACATCAGTGTCCTTTGAGAGTGAATCTCTGCTGTCGAGGGAAAAAAACACTCTGAATTTAGTTCGTATTTCCATTTACTTGCAGACTGTGTCATTTAAATTTAAAGACATTCACCAAACATGGAACATGACGGGGGCCACGAGAGTAAAAGCTTTGGATCAGGGTTGACACATTAAAGATGAAGTGCAGCTCGTTCACAGACTGAATCTTTATATAATAAATAACCAGAAACTTCTCTGGATAATATTTTACTATAGAAACATTAAAACACTGCCTACAGAGTTTTGTTTAAACCTCCCTCCACTGATAAAACACATCTTTTTGATAGGAAATCAGATTTTAAACTATGTATTTTCATTTCAAGGTACTATTTGGGGCCTTGTGGGGTTCTACTTTACTCTACCTGTCAGGTGTGAACCGGACTCACTCAGGTTGAATGAAACCTGTGTCCAAATCTGACTTTTATCATTTAAAAATGTACTTATTTATGAGTAACTTGAAGAAAAATGTGTGTTTTTGTGTGTTTTTCGCCCGACAGCAGCAAAACAAACAGATGGACTGAAATATTTTTCCCGTGTTACTGTAGCTGTTTGATAATGAACAAACATCAGAGATAATTCTTTATTTCTAAAAAGAATCACAGTGAGATCACTATTTGAATGTATTTCATTTCTGAGCATGAAAGTCTCCAAACACACTGCTGTGCTTTATTTTAGCCGTTAATTATTTCACACGTCCAGTCAGTTTCAGTTCTTTCACAAAAGGCAGCTGTGTGTTTTAACTCAAAGGCAGCGGAAACGGACCAAACTGGAGTATTTTTGATATTTGACTATTTTGGAACTCAAATTTAGATTAGAATAAACTACAAAGAAACCAGATTTATCAAGTAAAATGAGTATTTAAAGTATTTTCTGAGTAGAAACTATATTTAAGATGTGCTACCTTTATAATAATCCCAGAGTTAAATGAGTTTTTCTTCATTAAGATGCAGCTTCTGCTTTACATTGATTTTAATGAGGAATAATCTGCAACGCTAACATGCTGATTTTTCTTTTTAAATGCAAAACTTAGTTCTCTTAATTTAACTGTAGAAACAATTCATCAAAATAGATTCAATCATGAGGATTTGAGCTTAACTTCTTGGGGTTGATTATGCAAAAGTAAACACTTAATTTAAAGTTTTTTGCTTCAGTAGAAGTTTTAAATAATAACTTTGTGAGATTAATTAAAATGCAACACCTATAATATTGTTAATTTATGTGGCTTAAAACAGCTGAAGCTTATTTGCTTTACGTCATAAATAATAAAAACACTTTTATCAAACAAAACTTTAATATTAAGACAGGAGGTCTGTAGTTTCCCAGTTCAAGGATTTTTGTTATAATAATGAAAACATTTATATATAACTTTATCCGTAAAGTTTGTAATTTCCCTGAAATAAATAATTGTATGTAATTTGAATACAGTAAATTAATAACAAATTATTATTTATTGCAGTTTAACTTTATCAATAACTCCAAATTATGTGGTTAATCACAGAAAAAACTAAATTAATAATTGAAATCTGTTTTATTTAGTTTTTTATTTCCAGCAATGGGATGAAAAGGGAATGTTTACATCCAATAAAGTATACATTTTAATAGATTTTAACACATTTTAGCGCCTTGTTTTATTGGACATTTCGATTTCATTTGACAGTTTGTTGACTGTTTGTTGTAACTAAAGATTGTAAATACGTCCCGGGACTCAAACTGAGGGCTACAGTTCATCATGTGTTCTGCGTAACGTGCACATTTTGTGAGTAAACTTTTAAAACTGAATGCATTTAAATTCACCGAGAATGTTTATTGATTTTAACACCGGCCGAACCTCATAACTCTGAATGTGCAGAACTATTTATTTATTGTTATTTTCACTCTTCATACTCAGAAGTGTGTGTGTGTGTGTTTTAAAGTGTGCTGAGACAATACAGTGCTGTTACTTTACTACATGCATCCATTTGTGTTAATATTTATGTTGAAAGTTCAATCTGGTTGAAGAGAACGAACAGCTCCTGACATGACTTTACTCATCATTTTTCACTTTATAAAAACAAAAATCAAGATTCAACAAAGTCTTCTGGGGGAAATGTTCAGATATTTTGGCATTTAAAAAATGTTAAAGTATTAAACATTAAAAACATTATGTGTTGCTTGATGGGTCACAGCTGTTAGATGTTGTTTTTGAGTTGTAGTGTCAGATGATGGTCTGAATGTAGAGTTTTTCCCGCCCTGATAAAAAGAAAACTTAAGATTTCCCCTTTGAAAATGGTCGAAAAAAAAGATAAAAATAAAACCAAAATGGCCACAAAATATGGACTATAGGGGGCTTCAGGTGTACAAGTATTGATCTCTACCTTCAAAAATAGGTTTGTCCATCTGGAATAGTGCGTGTCAAGTATGTGTCGTTTCAAACTGGACAGCTTCATGTCTGTTAATTCACTTTAGTTTCAAACTTGAGAAGTGTTCGTGGCTTTAAATCGTTGTTTGAGACTCTTTAAGTGTGGATTTGAGATTAAAAAGTCAGCGGGAGAAGTCAGAGCTGCAAAGTATTTAAAAGAAAATGTCAGATTGCATTTTTAACTCCTTAAAATACAAATGTCTCAGCTTTATATTCCTTATATTTCCACATAAGTAGCTATAAGCTTTCATTAAAATCACCTTATTACACGCTGTCGGACAGTTTCACTTATTATTCCAACTCTTCTTTCCTTTTTTTTTTTTGGTACACAAATTCAGCCCGACACATTTGGCATCTTTGAAACTTTGGCAGCTAAACTAGGATTTAAAATTAGTATTAAATTAAAGGTTCTGTGAGTTTGAACAATGTTTGGCTGCAGAACACATTTGGAAGCAACTCTGAAACCTCCTCTTTCCAAACAAAATGAAAAACGTTCTTATGTTTGTGAAAAGTAGAGCAATAAATCTTTCATCATTTGGAAAAAATGTAATCACACACCGTAAAAAAAAAAAAAAAAAAAAAAAAAAGTGTTTTTAAATGTAAACACAGATATACTACTATCTGTGTCACACTTTTAATGTCATGTATTAATGTAATACGATGACTGAAAATCCCTTTAAGAGAACAAACAAAGTCCTGATTTTCAGAAAACGTCTCTCAGGTAGAAACTGGCGGAATAAAAACACATTAAAGTGGTTTACACGGTTTGATTTTTGCAGATACGTTGTGGTGTTTTTCTTTATTTTGGTACCTGATGAGGTGATTTTTGAGAGTCCGAATGTTTCAGACAATCACAGGAAAATATTTAAACTGTTGTTGAGCAAAGAAATCAAATTTAAGCTAAAAAAAAATGTATTAAAAAAAGCACTAAAATATAATATATACGTGAGGAGTTTGTGAAATGCACTGTTGCAGAAAGTGAGTTATATTTGCTTCCTGTATCTCTACTAAAGCTTTGAGTTTGTGTGATTTATTATTATTATCATACGTCTGAATATATTTAATATAATTTATCTCCAACCACGTTTACATTTTTGGTCAATGTATTTGTATTTGAAAACATGCACAGGTATATATATATATATATATATGCATCCACTTTGCTGTGAATAAACCGTATTTGAATAAAATCTGATTTTAATTGTTTATATTTGTGATTTACTGGCTTGATATTATTTAA
>CALSCE010010695.1:726062-742294 GCA_943593645.1 Bovichtus variegatus | reverse complement strand
AATATTTGGGTTACTGTATGGTTATTGTTATGCATTGAATATAATATGAAATATCCATAAAATATGTCAGTTTACTCAATGATAGAAAAAGGGAAAGTGAACCACTGGATTAACCTATAATAATACATATTTAATTTTGCATTTATATTAAGTATTAATAATCTGAAACTGTAACGTACATTGTAACTGAATTTATTAAATAAATATAGTAGGAGTAAGAAATACAATATTTTCTTCTGGGAAGTAGAAGTATAAAGTAGCAGACATTTGTAAATGAAATACAAATACCTCAAAATTATACTGTAGTAGAGTACTTGAGTAAATCAATAAACTGTATTTACAAAGGTGTAATTGATTAATTATAATTAGCTCTTTTCCTGCTGTTTACTGTTAAACCCATCCTGTAACATAAGTGACGATGTATTCAGGGGTTCACAGAGAAATCAGAGATTTAAGTGTTGCAGTCTCTTGATTTCCTGCAGGAGGATAAAAACACGAGTTGTGTGTTTTGAAGTCGTTTTACAAACCTGGGCTGCAGCGAGCCGTAAACCCTTTAATCCAATCAGGTGAACAGTCAGTGGTTTTAAAAGAGCAGCGGTGAACTCGTATCGTGGTCGTCCACCCGCCAACCATCAAATAAATGCTGAAAATAAAGGAAATGTTTAGTGTTTTTGCTCCAGAAGCAGCAGGTCCAACAAGATAACTCAAAGTGCTTTAAAATAACAGTAAAGTAGAAAATAAATCTATAAAAGAAACAAAACAATAAAGAGAGCAACATTTAAATAAAAGATAAAAATTTGTGCCAGGGTTAACTCAATAAAATGCAATATATAATATTTTGAGCAGTTTTCTGGGACTTTCAGAAGAGTATAAAAACTAGAAGATAGTTAAAAAAATAAAATTAAAAAAAAAAAAAGTGCAAGAAAACCGATTGCACCCTGTAAAAATAATTTATACTCAAGTACTGAAAGTATCTTTAGTACATTTAATATTTCATTTCTTTTTCATGTCTTTAAGTATGTTGCATTGTTTGAGGAGCCTGAGACTTAAGTTTTATTTGTCATATGCACAAGTTAGTGTAGTTGTTGGCAGTGAAAGTCTTGAGTATTTTATTAGTTTATTTAGTGATATCTTTTGTCCATAAAATCTTAATCTGCAAAGCAACTTTAGCTGTCAAATGTAGTAAAAAAAAAAAAAAAAAAAAAAAAAAGTACATTTCCCTCTGAAATGGAGAAGTATAAACTAGCATAAAAAAAACTTAAGTTGAGTAAAGTACAAATACCGTATAATACTGTACTAAAGTACAGTACTTGAGTAAATGTAAGAAGATTAAATGTTCGTCAGCATCTGTGTCCTGGGATAGAGCGATCATGTGAATGAGCGCAGGAGTCGAGTCGTAAACATACACATAAATGAAACAAGAAAATCTGCTGTGCTTCGAAAAAATACAAAAACTACTTGTTGGTTGTTTCTCTGCAAATGTGTCAAAAATAACAAGGACATCGTATTAAAATCTGTTTATTTACAGCATACAAATGGAAAACGTTTCATATTCAAACTGAAACAAAATGCAGTAATTTCATAATTGATGTGAGTGAACATTTCCTCGCACAAATACTGAGCGTCAACATCAATGAGAAAATTTAATTAAAAAAAAGGAATATAAAGTGAACATTTTCCTAAAAAAAAAAAAAAAAAAAAAAAAAAAAAAAAAAAAAAAAAAAAAAAACTGTACAAACTCTCAGCAAAAATGAGAATAAAAATATATATATATATAAACCATAAATATGTGTTCACGAGGGGAGTCCTGCAGCGAGGATGCTTCCCAGCAGCGCTCGATCCTTCAGAGCGTTTTCAACGTCTTTCTCCTCGATCTTTAGAAAAACCTGCAGGAAGAAACCAGCAGAACCATCAACATCACCCAGCGCTCACGGAGAAGCTGTACATGTTTAGACGGTTAAATGAGCGAAATCAGATCTTTAATTGATTTACACCCAGAGATCATTCATCATTTTTCAAGACAAAATCTATTTCAAAGACTTTCGTTGATTTTCTTGACTTTACGTTATAGTGAATTTAATCTCTTTGGGTTTTAAACTGTTTTATGGACTTTTCACTGCTTTTTTTTTTTTAATTACTGAAAAATAGGACAAATAGTTGCAGCGTTAAAATAGGTCCAATTTGTGCCAAATTTGAAGAAATCTACATCGGTAGCTATTCTCGCACGATCTCGCGTCAGCTGCTTCGCAAGAAAACCTGATTTGGGAAAGAACTCTATTAGATTTCCAGCCATTTAAACTGCAGTTTATTTTGAAATGAAAGATGAACAAAACCTGCAGGAAAAGTCTGGTGTACGCTAAAGTACACAACAGTGGGAGCGTTACATTAAACTGACTGAAGACAGGCTGGTGTACAATACATTATATAATATATACAGTATATATAGATTTGTGCTATATGTATGTATAATAATGCTATATATTAACCTTAAACACTTGAAATTATTCTTCTCAGGATCCTTAAATCTTCAATTATCAAAGAATTTTAGTTTTACAGTTTTTCATTTTTGTTGTTGTCTCATGTGGTGCAAATAAAAGAAGGAAATAATCAAATGTGATGAAGTACAGCACGGTTATTTTAAACCATTAATTGAATTTACAGAATAATTACTGTACCGTGATATATAGTAGTACATGTAGTAACGCCCGGTGATGCATTCTGCAGAGCGGAGTGATACTGCCTGATATATTTGACGTGTACCTTAGTGAGACGAGCCTCTTTGGCTTTCTTCAGAGAGAAGACTCCTCGGCTCTCCAGCAGGCTGCAGAGAGACAAACACTCTCCCTGACCGACCGCAGACACCTGCCGCTGGGCGCACAGACGACTGTAAACCTCATGGAGCTGCAACACAAACACAAGTCAGTGAGACACCACGTGCAGGTTCAACAACACTTAGGCTTCAGAGCCACCTGCTGGACATTTAAAATAGAGCTGCAGCCACTTCCACGCTCACTGAAAGAATGCACAGGTTGTGTTATGTAATGTTAGCTTCACAGTTATAGTTTAACGTTAAAGTGTTAGTTAACGCATTCAGTTTGGCTTGTACTTGCTGCATGTTTCCAATTAATACTACAGCTTTAAAATAGTTTATGTCCATGTAGATTTGCATTTATAAAATCTTGGATTTGGGTCTGGAAAACTTCCCAGGGAAGATTAGGAATCGTGCACAATGTCAATATAAAAATGTAACTTTTAAATATTTTGAATCTGCGTATTACATGATAAATACAGCCGGAGCAAATAACTCCTATATTTCCATTTTATTACGATTATTTCTCATGGAAAGTTTCCACCTTGACCATTTCCCGACCAATGGTTTAAACACTTTACCAAAAACAATTTAATTGATGACTAACTTCGACATTCTGCAGGATGAAATAATGAGATGCATTGTACCCAAACCTGCAGGACTCTGCTCAGAATCACGAAACATTAAAAAGCGCCTCATATATAAACACAAGAGCGTTGACGCACCTTCCCGAGGACGATCTCTTTGCTCTTTCCGTTGCGTATGAGCAGCAGCAGGCAGCAGACCAGCAGCTTCTGCTGCAGCGGGAAACTCTCTCCGTCTGAGCCGCCGCCGCCACACTGAGACGCCATCCTGTCGCCGTAAATCTCCGACAGCACCCGCGCAACCTGAGGAAGGCTGACCCGCGACGCTGCACGCACACGAGGACAAGAAGTGTTTGAGTTAGTTACAAAACTAAACTATAAAGTCAGAAGACGGTCGCAGCTCGTTCATTCGTCACCTTTAGTTTCAGATGTTGGATCTGAAGCTTTCTTCCTCTCATCAGACTCCACAACCTCAACAGCTCTCCTGAAAATACAAAAGAAAATCAATTTAAAGTTTAATAAATGCAGCTAACTCCATTACAGTTGAGAGGAATTTAAAGAATCTACACAGCGTCTTCAGGGCAGAAAACACACATTTACTAAACATTCCTACATTAATGTTTTATCAAGATTCGCCACATAAATCAGGATTAAAATCAGACAAAAAAATACTTTTTCTCACAATAAGCTAAACTGACCCATTTATCTGCTTTTAATTCTAAATCTTTAGCTTTAGCTCTAAAAACCAAATTGAGAAAGTTTACCAGCAGAAGAAACATGGAGGTTGAACTTTATGCATTTTGCAGGCAGAGACTCGTACCTGCAGATGTCCAGAGCTTTCCTGGCGTCTCCCGACACAGCCGACACTTTTCTGGCACAAAACTGAACCGCAGAGGCGTCGAGGACGCCTTCAGCAGACGCCTGAGAGGAGGAGCGGGAAAAAGAAGTCAATACAAAACGTAAAAAAAACAAATCAAGACAAATCGCACACATTTGTTTCACTTCATTCAAGACGTTTCCTCTCGCTGTGCGTTTACCTGGGAGAGTCTGTCCTGTACGATGGCGGCGAGCTCCTGCCGGCTGTAGGGAGGGAAGTGTAACAGCAGGGGGCGACAGTGAGGGCGCGCCTGCAGTCGGGGCAGGATGCGGTCGGTCAGATCTAGAGCGTTGGCGATACCTGGGGAAAAAAAAGTTTTAAGACTTTTTCCACACAAACTGAATGTCTTTAGTTTCTGCTGTGCACAATCTGTGTTCAACTCTCGAATATAAATCACATTTAAACTTCTTTACTTGTCGATTCATTCATTCATATGTTTACATCCGATAGTGTTGAGGACTGAAATTAATAAAAAAAAGTTTTTCCCTGATGCAAAACATCGGTTCAACACAAAATAAACATTTTTAAAAAACACCCAGACTCTTCAAACGAGTAAAAACATGAAGTATAACACGTCTTCTATGGATTTAATATATTAAATAAATGCTCCTACATGGTTTTGAAAACTGTATTTCACATTTTATCCAAAAGAACTTCGTAAAACATTTTGATATCAGACGGTAAAAAAAAAAAAATAAAAAAAAATCTTATGGAAATACAGAAAATAACATTTCGCATTTTCTCAACTATTGTATTGACAATACAAAAAATAATTAAAAAAAAAAAAAGGACCAGAAGGAGAAATGATTTCCAGTCTGTGTTAAAAATGTTTTTACCGCCATATTTATCCGTCTCATCTTACAGCTACAGAACTTTTATTGTTGGCGGCGAAGCTCTTACCGACGAGGCAGAGGCGAGACTTCGGGAGGTACGGCCATTCAAAGATGGTGTAGAGGACGTCCTGACATTTACTGTCCAGCTGGTCCATCTCGTCCAGAACCAGCAGCCTGAGGAGGAAACAAAAGGCTCATTTATTGCTTTGTTTTCTGACTTCAACTGCTTTGATAAGATCAATCCTCAGTCATTTTTCATGCAAAAATGGCAGAAAATGCCATTTTCAGCCTCTCAGATATGGAAATGTTCTGCTTTTCCATGTTTAATATCTTATTAAACGACATTTAAAAAGACATCACAATGGACTTGGGACTGGGACTTAAGTAATCTTTGAACTCAATCAACATTTTTTATTAATTTAAACATTTATGAAAAAACGAGGCACATACAGCCACATTAAGGATGAAAAACATGAGTAAAATAAACTTCCAGAAGCTGAATATTCCGCCAATAACCGCCCGCATCACATTTCAGACTCTTGTGACAGGACTCTGGTTCTCCAGTCGCCCCGAGAAACACGCTTTGTTTGTTACTCACACAGCGGGCCCCGGGGCCGTCAGGAACCTCTGCAGCCCGCTCTGCCCGCCGGGCGCTCTCAGCTTGTCGGCCAGCAGCGGGAAGATGGCGTGGGAGCTCCGCAGGCTCATGCAGTTCACCACCACCGTCTGCACCGACGACAGCGCGGCCTGATGGGAAAATAATCCATTTTAAACAACAAACTGTTGGAGCACAACTTCTTCTTCACGTCACCTAAAATCCAGGAAATGTTTGATAAGAGAGGAAAACTCGACCTGCAGCAGACGGTAAATTGCAAATTGATCAATTAGTTTTTCCCAATAAATCGCTAAATCGTAATAAGGAGTAAAAAGAAGTGTCCCGCTTTCTGTGTTTCAGTGCTTCTTATTTCCCTTCAGTCTCTTTAATGTAATGATGAAGCTGTATAGTTTGTTTTTATTCTAGCTCATCCTCCACTTAAACCCATTCTTTTGAGTTCTTTGTTTTTGAGTTGTTCTCTGCAACTCCGTTAATTTCCATTTTTTTGCTAATTTTATTTGCCTGCCTATCTATCTATCTATCTATCTATCTATCTATAACATATGAGAAAAGTTAGAAAAAAAACTTATAATTTATGCAGGTGTTTTCCTCCCTCTTGTATAATTGATTACTTCCAGTGCAGTAAAAAGTATTACTTGAGTAAAAGTAGTAATACTACAGTGTAAACGCTGTTACAAGTAAAAGTCCTGCATTCAAAATCTTACATAAGTAAACGAACAAAAGTTTATCATCAAAATACACTTACAAGCCCCAAAAGTAAACGTGCTCATTATGCAGAATGGTTGAAATAATGTGCAATATATTATTGATGCATTAATGCGTTCATCACTTTAATGCGGCAGCTGATTCTACTTACTTTATATAACTACACTATTAGGTAGATAATCTTTAATAATGAATCATAAGTTCTTAGTTTATTGACATTTTGTATTTATAATCTGAAAACTAAACAAAGTAGGAGTAAAAAGTACAGCAGAAGTATTAAGTTATATTAAATGGAAACACTCGAGTACCTCAAAATTGTACTCAGTCCCGTACTTCAGTAAATGTACGCAGTTAGTTTCCGTCACTGAATATTTGAGTATTATCCGACTTCAGGCTGCTGTACTTGCACCTTCCTGCAGTGACACAAACGCCCCACTAGGTGTCGCTGCAGCGCCACACGTCTAATTTCACTCATCCCGCATCCAGACAAATCTCTGTGCTGTGAACGCACCTTCATCTCCTGCAGCACACAGTTGAGGCAGGCCGTCTTGCCGGTGCCCGGAGCTCCGGAGATGTAGAGGCTGCCGGGGAGGCGCTGCTGGGCCTTCTCCTCCAGGAAAGATCGAATGGACGCACGCTCGGTCTCACGGGACAGGAGGCGCTCGGGGACGGCGGTGTGGAGCGCCTGCTTCACGCTCAGAAACCTCGACTCTGGAGGAGAAAGGTGAAGCGGTGAATGGCGCTGCCAGCAGGTCAAATTCATCCTCATTTAAATATAACTTTGGACGTTTTAGCCCCCAACACCCCCCCCGAGAGGCTTTTCCTTTTGCCTTATTTTGTCCAAAACACTCATCTTATAATGGCATAAAAGCAGTTGTCGTACTCACACTGGAGACGACGGTTTTAAAAACATGTTTAACAGTAAATACATTTTAAGTATATGCAGGTCATTTTCTGAATTGTTTCAGCACTAAATTAAAGCTTCTGTACACAAATAACAAATTATAGAAATAGACTTTTGATTTAATATTTTTAATACATTTTTACATTTTTATTTTTATTTTTTTTTAACACAGGAAAACTGGTTTCTTTTGTCAAATGAAATCTAAAATAAAAAAAATTAAGATGTTTATTAAAAGGGAGGAAGAAAATAAAAAACAAATTTGCATTAGAGCTGAAAACAATCAGTATTTTAAGAATATTTTTTAAAGCAAAAAAGTCTAAAATTCTCTGGTTCGAGCTCCTCAAATGTGATTTTCTGTAACATTACACTGAATATATTTTGGGCCGCAAAATAAGACATTTAAACAGGTAACTTAAAAACCGGATTAAAACCGATAATGAAATAAAGGTTTTCTGCCATAACCTGGAGTGTTGCTGAATAAAAAAAAGAGCCTCTTACTTTCTGCAAAGAGCCGAGTGACCGCCGACTTCTTCTCAGAGCTTTGGCGGGCCGGACTTCCAGTGGGCGTTTCCTGTCGCCCCGGAGACGATCCAGTAGTGGGAGAGAGCGGTTGCCGTGGTGACAACGGCAGGACCAGCTGCCGGCGGGCTAAAACCGGCGAGTTCTCGTCGAAGCTGAGCTTTCTGGGCGAAGTGGTCTTGCTCTGCTTCGGCGGTGAACCCTGCAGAGCGGCGCCGAGGTTGCAGCCGTTATCGTCACCTTGAGAGATAAAACACAGAAGTGCTTAAAATGGAGGAAATATGAACTTTCGCTAAATCTGTCAAAACTAGATTGTTGTAGAACAGTTGCTCTTAAAAATGTCTGAAAATATAAACAATTTTAAAAATTGTGGAAATTGTTCTGATCGCTCTACAAAGATCATGAATTTTGTTTCACATCAAGTAAAAATAAAGAAATTTAATTTAATTCGAGTTCAGTGTGGAATCCAAATCCACGAATATTTAAAGAAAAAGTTTTAAAATGTCTGTAAATATAATATATAATATCAGATTTCTAGCAGAGTTAGCATATAGTAAATAACCGTAACGCAAAATGATGAACTATTCCTTTAGGTAACAAGTAAAGTACTAAAACTTAATTCTTTACAAATGGATTAAATATTTTCTTTATAGCTGAATAACTACCCGATTATTTCCTACACAAGCTAATGAGGAAATAAATAAATAATAAATACATTTCTTCAACTTTGAGCTGCTAAAAATATTACATCAGCCTGATTTTATATTGTTCTTTGCGTATTTTGTTTAATTCCCCTGTTTGACCATTACTTACTTTGTTTGATTATTATTTATTGGTTTGTTTATTTAGATTCTCATTAGCTTTTGCGTCGCAGCAACTTCTCTTCCGGGGGTCCACGCACTTTAGATACTACTCATAAGAATACACTAACACACACGTCCATTGTAAATAAACAACTTAATTCTTCATGATCAAACAGATAAATACTCATTACAACCCTCACATACCAAGGACACTTATTAATTACTAAAGTTACTTCTTAAGTAATGCTTTAATTGTTTTTTTAAATATATATATAAAAAATAAATATGATTTGTGGGTGAATTCCATTCTTGCATTGGTCTGTATATTCCTGTAGCTGATGTTTGAATAATTGTATGTTTCTGTACTAAAAGGATAGTTTTTTTGTTAATTAAGGAATAAATGGAGCCGTATGTCATGTTATTGTATTTTATGTGCATCTGTGAAGCACCTTGTGACTGTTTTAATGTGATTATGTTTTGTATGGAGGGAGTAAAATACTCGTTTTTAATTAAACCGTCCTCATGCTCCTCTCACCTGTGCGTTTTCGGGGGCTGAGTGGAAGTCGTGGCAGGAGACTGGGGGATGCCGGCTGGGCCGCAGGAAGTCTGGGTGGGAGAGGAGATGAGTGTGCGACTGGTCGTTTTGGGGAGAGCGGGGTGAGTCGGGGAGCAGGACACCTCGGGGACATCGGTCCCCTCAGGGACGGGCCGAGGTGCTGGGACCTGGGCTTTGTCGGGGAAGGAGCTGGAGACTTTTCGAGCTGCGGCGTCTTGGCGTCCGAGGAAACTCTGCAGGATTTGCGTCGAGGGAACGACAGCGTGGGCTGAGCCCGACCATGAGAGCGTGTGCTGGGCATATTGTGCTTAATCTGAAACATAACAAAAAAAGATTATCCATTAGGGCTGCAACGAATGTATTCTTTTCTCCAACATTTGATGTCAACATAAAATATACTTCCAGAACAAAAATGTAATTACTCATCACACAGATTGCCTCAGATGCAATAGAGTAGAAATATTAAGGATCATAAAATGGAAAAACTTGGAAATCTACTTATTAACTTCCCACCACTGGTTTATGGCACTGTTGGTTATCAAAACGTTAATTAAAATAAACCTTAAAAACACAATAAATACATCAACTACTATCGTATAATGTCAATTTCTCTCCACTTCCAAACATTTTAGTGTCTTTTATCTTGACCAGAACGTGGTCCTCACATGTAAATGACAGTTTACAATAAAGTTTCAGAGAATTGAATGTAGTTCCAACAAAATTCAATTTACTTAATCAGATTAACCTTAACATGTTATAGGATGGCATTTAACATGTTTTTGTAAATCCTCATCTAACAGTTATATTTACATTAAATCGCCCGCAGAACAAACAATACAGTGTGTTGCTAATTGGCGCCAAAAACAGTGACGTTAACATAAAAATTGCCAAATTTCGACCTCAACATGACTTTAATTTAATCCAAAACAAATCGTGTTAACATAAAAGTAATTCTGAAGTAAAATACCTAACGTGAAAAATAAGATAATCGCAGTATTTTAGACGATAAACCGCGCAAACCCACTCTGAACAGGAGAAGAACTCTCTTCCGGTTACGATTAACAAACATATTTCACGACTCAATACTTAAATTAAAGTGTTAGCGAAAGAGTTACCTTTTAAAAAGACGTAAGAAGTCTTCTCAGCTCAAAGTAGAGTATTTTCTCTTATCGTAAAGCCCTCTGCCTCTCAATCCGTCCGTCTTCTTCCGCACACTGAAGCTCACATTTGCGCCAAATCGGCACCAACTCCTCGATTGGATCAGCTGTGCGTGCCCGCTCCTCCCCGCTGCGCTCTGATTGGTCCACTAGCAGCAGCTCCTCCGACGCTCATTGGCTCGGCGTCACAGGCCAGTCGTTACGTCAGAACCCGGGCAGGATATGTGGCGGGATTTTAAAGAGAACACTGTTTTGGAATTTTCCCGGGAATTTCAGTGTTGTTTTGTTGGCGTGGCGCACTTTTAGCACCAGAGTCCAGTTAAAATATCACCGTTTCTACAAAATAATTCACTATATGTTTGATTCATGACTTTACTGAGAGTGTTTCTTTATTTAAGGTAACATTAAATACATTTAAGGGTTGACAAACTTAAACATAAGTGGTGAAAGAAGTACTCAGATCTTTTACTTCAGTAAAAGAAGTAAAACTGGACCGTGAAAATACTCCACTTCAAGTTAAATTCAATGTATGAAAAGTATTAATTCTGCAGTAAAATGTTCCCTGTGAGTTTTTTTACTTTTATATATGATGTTTTTGGATTAATATTACTGCTGCAGTAATGTTTATCTTGTATCTTACTGTTGTAGATGTTTTAGGCTAATCTTACCTCCTTTCTATCCTGTTGGTAGTTTAATCTACATCAATGCATCATATTCTATAAAATCATCACATCTCTGTCCTGTGAGAACCAAGTGTGTCTAAAAAGCAAACTTTTCATGAGTTTCTCAGAAAAACAGCCTGTTTTCAGCTTTGTGATGATGCATTTTACAGCTGATCAAAGAGGCTTTTTAAATTGTTTATTTAGCTTCAAAACTAGGAGAATTTTCTCAACACATAAAGCAACACATCTGGAGAAACATGGATTTCACTGGACAGGAAGGGGATGAAAAACTGTGAAAAGTATCTAAAGCTGTCAGACAAATGTAGTGAAGTAAAAAGTACAATATTCACCTCTGAGATGAGTAGAAGTATGAAGCTGCATAAAATGTGAATACTTAAATAAAGTACAAGTGCGTCAGAATTACACTTACAGAACTTCAGTAAATACTAGTACTTTGACTCATGACCTCTGGAAAAAAAAATCCAACAGTACTCAAATGTTTTACATGTTTTTTTATTTCAGCAAAAAAAGTTTTATACAGTCAAAAAAAACCCCCAAGCATTCAAAGAATACTTCAGTAAAAGTACAAACGTCAGAAGAAATTCATAAAAAGAGATTGTACTAATGCAGAATGGTCACATTTAAACATATATTCTGCTCCTTACTTTTAATACAACAAGGCATCATAAAAATAAAAAGTAACGTACAAGAACCTCAAAATAGTACATAAGTAAAACTACTTAATTACATAATTTGTCCTCATTGTATAACACAGGGTTGTGCATCTACTTGTAGTTTAGTCCCATTTTGCTACATAAGAAAAACAAAAAAGGTGGAAAACAATTATTGGAGTTAATGAAAAAACAAATGCAAAAAATGTTTTTCAGAAAGTGCAATACAAACTATAAACACGTTTTAAAAAAAAAAAATACCTTGGAGATGCAGATAGAAAATATCTTGTAAAAGTCCTTCATCATCATCATCATACAGCTGTCCCGCTTATTCACTGGCAACATTTCTAACAACTGTCTGATTCAACCACAAATATTAAAAGAGATAAAAACAGTGTGATAAAAGAGCTGGAGCCTTCATATTTATTGATGTGGAAAGTCCAGCAGAGACCTTCACAGTAGTCTGCACCAGGTAACCAAGTTACTTTTAACAGCTTTATTAAACAACTGTTATGTTGCTGGTGTGACTTTAAGAGATTAAGAGCAGAATCCAAACTCGCAGGGTGGTTAAAGGCATAGTCTGGATGTTTTAAAGTGGGGTTGTATGAGAAACTTATCCACAGTCAGTGTATCACCTGCAGTAGATAGCGGTTTGGAGAAACAGTGGAGCACCAGGAGGGAGCTAAACAATGTCCTGTTGTGGACGGGGCAGCAAAACGTATTTTAACAAACCTAAAAATATCAATATCAGTTCAAGTGTACCCTATATTTAGAATATTTTACCGTGGCGTCAGAGAGCCCTTTCCGATGTGGAACTGTAGCCGTTATCGAAGCTCTCTCCAGAGGTGCCAGACTCCATTGACAAAAACAGTAATTTTACCTCGTAGAACACGGGAGTTTCTGGTCTACTGCTGCCTCGATCATTTAGTTATTGTGTGTTTTTGTGTGACCTTGGTAAGTTTGGATTCACCAAAGTCACACAATAGCACACAAACTAACCGATAGACACAGCGGTAGACAAGCAAGTCCTGTGTTCTGCGAGGTAAAAATTACTGTTTTTGTCAAAGGAGTCTGGTAGGTTGTTTCTTTTGTGGTTGAGAGGGGATGACATGCAGCAAAGGGCCCTGGGTCGGACTCGAACCCGTCCGACGGGCTGTCTGACAGCAGGGTAAAGTAGTGATAATATTCTAAATATAGAGTACACTTTGGATAAGTACCTCATACAGCCCCACTTCAAATAGTTTGGTCCATTTTTTTTTTGTTGTAATCCTATACATTTTAACCTCCGCCAAAGAGGTTATGTTTTCCATTCGGTTTGTTTGTCAACATGATTACAGAAAAGCCACTGGCTCAATGTTCAGGAAACTTGGTGGAAGAGTGAAGCATGGGAAGAACACATTACATTTTGGAGCGGATCTGAAATCACATGGCGGACACACACATTATTTTCCACTTTCCGTAAACCTAACGAGGTAGGGCAGGGGGGAGATATGCACCTTTGTAGTTAACAGGATTTAGCTTTTTTGTTAGGAGCTAATCGTTGACCGGCTCAGAAGATGTGTGAAAAGTTCCAACACTTCCAAAACAATACTATCACATATGGACTCATTGTTGCATTAATACCTTTAACAGTCCATAATAGGAGGTTTACTGGGTTTTTTTGTTCTACTTAACCTTTGGTTATGTGCTTTCAGATTGCTGATGTGATGAACGGCAGCCAGTTTGCCGACGATAACATCAACTCTCAGGCAAGTTTTGAGAGTCGTTTCTCTCCAGGTCTTGTTCCCTTGCTGCTCTGTCGTCCAGAGGTTTCATTTTACATCTATTTGCCACCAGAACTGATTTCGGCTCCATCCTTTCTTTGAGCTTCGCCATCCAAATATCTGAGAGAATAAAAAAAACACAGTTTGTGACACAGAAAGTTTGTTCAGGAAATGACAAATACATGTCTCACATCTCAGCATTGATGTGGATTAAAACCATATTTTAGTTCCATAAATATACCAACAGCCAGATACAAGTTTACTTCATAAATGTGAAGCACAGACATGAGACATCGAGCACTGATCACATCCTCACAGTGAAGAACACAGACATGTAAAGACAAAACTACAATGTTTGCAGCCGCAAAGCGACACACATTAAACATATAATATGGACAGTAAAATACTATCCAGCAGAACTAAAAGTGCTACTGGTTTGCTTGGAGTTTAAAAATCAAAAAAAATTTTTTACTTACTCTTCAGAAACAGACAAACAAGGAAACAGCAGAAAATCCCCCAAATCCCGAAGACACTGGAAAGGATAACAGTGCGGCCAATCTTCCTGTTTTTAGCTGAAAGAATATCAGAGAAGATTTTGAGGTTAGAAAAAGGTGATGCAGTTTTACAGAACGGCAATAATCAGATTATTTTGTAGCCAGAGAGACAGTTGGATATCAAAGAAACTACAGTTTTCTACAGAACTATTCAGAGATGTACCATGATCGTCTTCCACTGGAGGTCCAGTCGGGCTCGAATCATTTCTCTGGGTCTTGTCCGGTTGGTCTTTGGCTACTGTTAAAAAAAAAATAATTAAAAAAAAAAAAAGATAAAAATGTGCTTTTAAAGATAAAAGCTCAAGAAAGAGTTTCTACCCAATGATAGAGGTTGTATTTAAGAACAAAGCTTTTTATTATCTGCAGTTTCATTGTGTTAATCTTGAATTAAAAAACACTTTGAGAGGCAAGTGAGGAAAAAAAAGTTTGATCTAAATAGTTTTTCTTCGTGTTTATGACTTAAAGGTGCAATGTGTAACATATGCCAGAATTTAAACTTAAACCATTAAAACAATGAACTAACATTATGAACAAAGTGTGAGGAGGTGACAGTGTTGACGTGAAGACGTCTACGTGTTGCAGAGATATCTCCTGAAGTTAGCATGATGCTAACAGCTAGCTGCGCTGCGTCCAGCCTGTAATACCACGTGTTCCTCTGGAGGTGATAGTGAGTGAGTGTAGCTCCAGTCTGCCTCAGTACAAATATATTAGTTATTCTACATATTATAACAACAAAAACTTTTTTTTTTTTTTTTTTTTCCCCACCTGTTTTCACAGATAAGAAAGACGTAGCTTTAAAAAATTATCCTGGCAAAACTTTTTTTCCCCCACCTGTTTGTAAATCATAAACACGAGAGAAAACATTTTAGATCAGCGGTAAAAACAAATGTCTCAACAGATTTGTTTCCCCTCACTGGCCTTTCAGCTGCCGTACTGTGCAGTGCTAAACTCGGCATGCTTACCAACAGTCATGTTGATTGAACAGCGGTCTGTCTTTTTTGGGACAAAGCCTCTGTACGTTCCACTGTCTGACAGAGTTACTGAGGAGATCTGCAGAGTCACGCGTCCTGTGATCAGGTCTTCATGAACGAGAGTTGCTCTGTTTCTGTATTGATGACTTGCTGCATTAGGTTCAACCACTCCTCGTCGAGAGATACAGACGACATTGTTGTTAGCGGCCATCCATTCCACTGCGTTAGTAGACAAGTCGACAGGGGGATCCAGAAAACACTGCAAGGTAACGTTTTCACCTTCCACAGCGTGGATCTGTGGAGTCTGGGGAATAAGGAAAAGCTGTCCTGGGGAGACAAAGGAAACAGTATCACAGCTTGAACCCTTCTGAAGAACAAAGATTTTATGTTTTTTTTTTCAATTGAGTAGTGCAACAAATCCTAAAATGTAAATATGGGGCTCCATCTCAGACCTCTCAGAAGAAGAAACAGTCCTCCTGAAATTAAATAACATCCCTAAAGTGAAAAGGTTTAACATGTGTGCTTTACTTTAAAAATGTTGATCTGATATTTGCGTCAAAAACTGCCGTACAATTACATATTATCATTACTTTCCACTTTCACTGAGTTCAAGTTTTTAACCAAATTCAGTCCTAATCATGAAATATCAATCTTCAGGATGTTAACCCTTTAAATGCCAGTTTCTTTACATAATGCTAAAGTTGTTTTTATTTAACAAAAAAAGATGCCAGGGGGATTTATTATTGTTTTTTTAATTATTGTCTGGGACATGACAATGATTGACATTAATTTTGATGCGTTTTTATTTTTTGTGTAGTGTCAGAAATAAAAAATAAAAAAATAAAAATCCCACTTGAGGATAAAAATTTCGCAGTCCTAAAATAGCTATAAACATAATATTATATTCCACTTTCACTGAATTACATTTTTAACCAATTTATTTTTTTTAGAATTTGTGTCTTGTTTTACATAATGCCACTATTGTTTTTATAAAAAAAAAAACATTTAATTATTTTCTGTATACTAAATGCTACAGGGGATTTTTTTTCCACTGTTCTGGGATATGCAAGTTATTCCTCTCTCTCTCCTCCTGCCCCTCCCTCTTTCTAACGCTCCCTCTCCTCCTCTCTCTCTCCTCCTGCCCCTCCCTCTTTCTAACTCTCCCTCTCCTCCTCTCTCTCTCCCTCTCCACCTCTCTATCTCTTCCTCTCTCTCTCTACCCCTCCTCTCTCTTTCTACCCCTCCTCT
>CALSCE010010695.1:695488-725638 GCA_943593645.1 Bovichtus variegatus | reverse complement strand
GATGAAGCAGTGAGACAGTGAAGGCAGACACTCTCTTTTGGGTGAGTGCCTTCAGGTTAGGTGTGAAACGGTAGGCTTTGCCTGACTGAACTTCAATGCACCGTCATAGGTGGGCGGGGTTTTACGACAGGGTGAATAAAACGCCGGTCTTCAGGCCTCTGAACACATTTCGTATCTTTATTTTTCTTTCTTTTAAAGTCAGGTGTGTAGGAAACTATTTAAAACGCAAAGCATGTTTGTTATTTATCAATAAATGTAAATCATAGACTATTCACAGTACTGTAGTAATAGTGTTCTGTTATAAGTTTAACATTACAAATAGATTTGGTACAAATGGATGTTGTGACAATCCAGTTATGTAACGTTATGGCTGGTTGAGCTGTACAACCCTAGACTGTATGTACATATTCATATATATATATATATAAAACTCTTAATAGCTGGGGTGTAGAAAGAATGCAAACATGTCCCTATGAGGCACAAAAGTTAAATCCAAACATGTCCCTAGTAGACATATCGTGTATAATACTATGTAGCTGACTATTTCCAGCAGAAATAGTTTATACTATTGTGTAGCTTATTGTTAGAAGAAGCTGCTATTAATGTGGCCATTTCCTTTATTATTCAGAACAGTTTGCACTCACTTTATATTCTGCTTGGCTCATGTTCGTTCAGATAACCACACATTTACAATAATATGTCTGTTTGTAAACTGGATACAGGACTCAACATACACATCTGTCTCTACTCTGTGGGACATTATTAAAGATGTCTTTCTGACAGAAGACTCAGGACAGACTTGTGTACGCCAGCATCTCAATATATCTTTTTCACAGTACTGGTTGACTAATTCTTTTTGGATTTTTTTTTTTAACTTTAATGTTGTTTTAAACAGTAATTTAGACAGAGAGATCCATCTTAACTAATTCTAATCTTACAGATTTCATGGAAAAATTCAATATCATTGATGCATGGAGAGAAAGATTCCCTGCATCCAAATCATACACTTGCAATTCCAAAGACTAAGGCTCATCTGAAATGAGATGTGGACACTAACATAAGGCAGTTCTTTTAAACACTTTCCTCTGTTTTGCATATCCCTAGAGCCTTATGTTAGAATACTAGTCTTCTTTCACATAAAGTCTTCAATGATATTACCCGTTTAATCAAGACTCACCGGGAAGAAGTCTGTAAACAGAAGTTATTTAGTCCGTATTGGGAGCTCCTAAACTTTGAAATGGGGCAAATATATGAGATGCTATGGCCACAACTGGGCTGCATTTAGAAAGGTTGAAGAGGACAGGCTGATATCTCAGATTGAAAACCTCTGAGGATGAGTTTCTGCAGCTTTTAGTGAATGTCAGAACAAGTTAGATGACATCTTTAGACAGAAGGAAGTGTATGTAGGAAGGTGAGCAAGACTCATCTTATTTCTTTTCGTAGAAAAATCCAAACTGGAAAAAAAAAAAATCCTCCATAGATGCTTTTAAAAATGATCGGTAATCTGGTTAAAGAGATTTACAGTCAAACATATCAACTTCTAATAAAAACAACAAATCTCGGGGCGATGACGGACTCACTACAGAAGACATTTTCAAATCTTCTGACTCCCTTTTTTTTTTTGGAAAGTATTGAATTTGGAGTATTATCACCTACATCAGGAGTTCTCAAACTTTTTCAGACCGAGGACCACTTAACCAATAAAAAAAAATACTCACGGACCACCCAACTCCCCAAATATCCAAAAACAATAGGCCTGCTTACCACTCTTTGGTAAAAATTAAGGTCACATCCAAGTATTGTGACATTCAAGCTTTTTTCATGAAAATTAGGAGGAACAATGAACTTCTTCCTCTTTTCTCTTCAGGGTAAACCATTTATCGTCTAAGATCTTTGTGCTTTTGCCACTTTTAATTAATTGAAAGGATTTAAATGTTCCCATCGACACACATTAACACAGTAAATAGTTGCAGGAAGAGAAAACACAAACACCGTGCAGCAGGTACCCTTTTTCCCCATATTTATTTGAAACGATTTCAAATGATAAAAACATGGTTGATTAACATGAAATGGCCACAGGGGGTTTGTTTTTGCTCTTAAGAGTGGACAATGTGAGAACAGGAAGAGACCGAAACGTGTCAGCTCACCAGCGTGCCAAGGTGAGCGTGTATCCGAGGACAGGAAGTGGAGTGACTTTGTTTTGTGTCTTCGTCCAGTACCCGCCAAAAATGGATTTATAGAAACAGGATCCCCCAGAATGTTGGCTCGTTGGCAAAAAAAACCTCACACACATCCATTCAGCTCATTCACCCTCATGGCCAAACATCCAGAGAAGTGCTACAGAGTCTATCAGACCAAAGCTCACCCACTGGAACATCGCTAGAATCATTTCTCTTTCCTATATTACAAGCTTTTTACAACATAAAAATAGATCAATAACTATGATTACCATATTCCTTAATGTAAATATACAATATTTATTGCATTTTCAAATAAACTTGTTTCTTATTTACCTTGTCGTCATCATCTTACCCCCCTAAAAAGCAAAACGGAAACAAAAAGCACTGGTACCGATGAGTGACAACAGACTTGTGTAAGGCGAGGACCAGCAGGGGGCGCTGCGTCACTGAGAATCTCAGCATTTCTTTTTGTTCTTAGTTTGAATATGATGTCATTAGTGTTTTAAAGTCAAGCTTAAAGAAAAGTAAAGAACCTCCATCTGCTTTAACAGTTCTCTGGCACTTAAGTGTTGCTTTTTTTTTTTTCCTTTTTCTTTTTTTTGGTTAGCTGCTACCAACTACAATCTGTACAAACTGCTCCTTGCATAGCAATTAAACAATATATCGTCCTTCTCTGGCCGCAAAGTCCTTCTATTATTAAAAAAAAAAAAAAAAAAAAAAAAAGGGCCACCAGCAGCAAAAGTAAAATGATGGATTCAGAACAGAGTTGAGCTTTTAGACCGACTTCCCTTATAAAACACCTCCAAAAACTCTGCACTGCAAACCCTGCAGCTAAATTTCACATACTTGGTCCAGTAAACAAACAATAATTTAGCGTTGGCCTCCGCTGTGTGTCGACGACGTGAACTACAGTTTGTCAAACACATCAGGGAAAAAAAAAAAAAATCGGGGACGAACCCTTTTAGTTTTTTTTTTTTTTTTTTTTATTTCTGTCCCATCGACGTGAATCCTGATCCCTGTTATCATAAGTGCATAAATAAGCGTCATGCACAGTGTCTCGGTTTAGCAGTTACGCTGTCGTGCAACATCGGCTGAAGATGGAAATATAGACCCCTCCAAAATAAAAAGGGGAGTGGGGAATACAAAAAAAAATTATAAAAAAGTAGGAAAATGTCCCTCGTAATAACTTGGCGAGCTTTCCACTAGGGCTGAACGATTTTGAAAAATATTTAATTGCGATTATTTTTGATAGATATAGCAATTGCGATATGATTTGAGGGAAAGGTAGTTTTTACAAATATTCTCGATTTTATTGAAAAACATTAAAATGATTATGGTGCGATTTCTGCACCAAACAAAAGATGTTTTTCTTAATTATGAAGAATATGAAGTGTGGGCCAGGACATCTCTGCAGCGCCACAACTTTTAAATTAAAAATAGTATTTTGACAAACGTTTCGCCTTTTCTTTGCACGTCCTGCGATTTTAAAACTGTTTGAAGGACAAACTGCAATAAAATGTCGATAAATTGTTCAGCCCTACTGTCCAGTAATGCATTTTGTCCATTGTAATTGATCAAAAACAGTAAATTTAAAACATGTTAATTATATATAAAACATGTATGGAAACTGTCCTGTGCAGTTAATTTGACTCCACCCGCTTTTGGCACACTGACAGTTGATTCAAACGCACCTGGCACTGCTGGAATATTTAAAGACAAAATATAACCAAAAACATAATTACAAAAATAACCAACAATAAGCCCACACATTCATGGCATCATCAGAATTCATCTGCTGAAAACATTAATTCAAAAGACAGTTTTTCCATTTGTAGTGTTGAATCCCCCCCCCCCCCCTACAAAATAAAGCTGACACCAACCAAAACAAAAGTTATTCAGAATCCCGAAAAAAACCATTATTATCACGATTATGAATTAATGAAAAAAAAAAAAAAAAAAAGGTGGAATGCACAGATTTGGAAGTGTTTGGAGTTTGGTCCTGATACGTTTTTGTGGAACAGAAGCTTTTACGTCCAGTCAGCAGAGGAGAAGTCGAGGAGGTCGTTTGTGACCTCCGAGTGGTTTCTTTTGTTCCCTCGTGCAGAGACAGAAGGTGACGGCGAAGAGTCGGGTCAAACCTGCGCGGTGTCGTAGTGTTTACTTTGTGCTTTCAGCTGGTGGTTTTAGTGTTAGTGTGTGTTGTAGTGTGTTGTGATTTGAGTGCTTGTTCACCACTCTCTCTCTCTCGCTCCTCCACCGACCGCCGCTGGAGTCGGCTGACTGAGAGTTAAAGTCCTGAGCTGAGGTCCGTTCACCTCCCCACCGGCGGCGCAGGAGGAGCTCCTCTCATCATGGCTGAGGGCAGAAGGAGACAAAAGGAAGGAGGGTGGGGTCACTACAGGTCAGCTCTCCCGCTTAAAAAACACACCGGTGGAAATTATTAACTCTGACAAAACAGGCTATAAATTCCACATAACAGATGAAAAGCTGGAAATCAGTAACAAAAGTATCCTGATGGTGATGTTACTGAATCTAAAAGAAGTTCAGTTAAAACTCTTTAAACACACACGTGTCAAACTCAAGGCCACTCGCAGATCAGCGTATGAATGTCGGCTCTCAAAACATTTAGGCTCGCCTAGTGTTCGCTGGAGATGAGCCTGCATTAAAGAAAAGATGGCAGGTGTTGATTTGTGTTTAAACAGCATATCAACACTGATGCGCCATATTTAGGTCTGTCAAATAGGATGCAGGTGAGTTTTTATTTGTTAAATGTCCCACACAAACACAGGCCCTTGAAACAGGTGTTGGGATTTGGCTGTATGTCGGCCTACTTGTGAAAATGTAATTCAGAATGCAATATTTTGCTTTACTTAATGCTTTAATGGCTAAGCAAGTTTGTTTGGTGGACCAAATTATTTGTGAGTCGGCTATATGGGATATGCTACAATATAAAAAAAGAGATATATATATTTTATGTGATTCTCGTTTCCCATTACGAAGTTGAGTTTGACACACCTGCGCTAAAAACGTTCACGCTCATGTTTTTGGTGAGCGGTGAACTCGATGTATCTGGTACTTTAGGATTTACGCTGCTCGGGTTCATACGAATATTTGACGGAGTTTTATGAACAAATCATTAAAGATTCCAACAAGAAAAATATATCAAACTTTTAATGGAAATTGTCACAAATTTGTCACGGTTTACTTTTTTTTTTTTTTTTTTTTAAAACCACAAGAAATGAATGTGAATTGTGAATTTAGTAAAAATAAAAATTGGAGAATTATAAACATTAACTAAATGCATTTAAATTTGTGTGAAATGAACTTTGAGCTAGTTTTGTGCAGTGCAAACTTGCACAACATTGGAAACTGTGTACAGAAAATAAGCTGCAGTTGTGGATTTTATTTTACTTTATAATATTTTTGTGCCTTTACTGCAGACAGGAGCATTGAGCAATGAATTTCTGAAGTAAATCTTTTAGATAAGGTGGTCAGCTACTTCATATTGTCTTCATACACTTAGTAAGTAAATGATGGGATAAAGCTTAATGATTTACAACCTGTGAGAAACACAAATGAAAAACTATGTAATTATTCTGAGGATATCCAGCCTGCAGTGACTGAATACGTCATTTTCACAGCTGGAAGAGCACAGTGTGGTGCGCAGATTAAACCACATTACCAACAATTAGCGGCCTACTCCCTCAATCAACGAGCTAAAGCCGCACAAACAAGGCAATAAATGGGCCAAAAGTTGTAAAATAAAAACCTAATTATTAACTGGTAACCTTAAGATAATATACCTGTAAGCACACACAGCGCTATGCGTCACATGAAACTAAACTTCCTCCAGATATAAAGCTTGTCCGACAACAACTCAGTGAGAGCAGTACGGAAATGTAAAAGTACATACAAGCATCCAAGTTTAGGAAAATATCAAATGCATTGAAAAGTTTAAATAAGCACAATAAATAAATAACACAAGTGTATTCGTACTCTTGTTGCTTTTGCTGGGGTAGACCTTGTTGAAATGCCTGTACTCCTCTGGAGGGGGAAGGTCTTCAATAGGGTGGAAGTTGAACTTGGATTCAAAATCATCTGAGGAAGGAGAAAGAAAAAAAAAAAAAAAGCAGCTTTTTAAAATTTGCATATACATTAAGTTACCAGTTTATTGGGCACACAAGAACAATTTAATCCAAATACAACTGCCTACAATAAAGCTTATAAAAGTTCACCTTTTGTTCGTCATCATTTTATTATTGGTGTTTTATTGGACTGCTTTATAATATTCTGCCCCCTCATGTATGTAAATGAGGAAACATAATCAATAAAATGTGAGAAATGCCCCTTTAAAAGCAAGTTATTAAAAACACTAAAACTGACATTAAATCTCAGTTATTGATTGCTTATTGACGCAATATTTTGCAGTATCTTTTTTACTATAGTAGTAAACATTACAGACCCTCAAAACTACAATAACATCCTGCGTTTGTAACTTTATTAATGTTTTGTTTCTTCATCATCAAGTTAAATGTATAAGTCACTAAAGTGCAAGAACTTAGTTATGATTCTTAGTTTAGACTTTTCTATATTTTGTTGTTAGTTTGTTAATGTTAGATTTTATCCTCAATTTGAATAAAGTGATTAATTGGATCTTCTTTCTTTAAAGAACATTACGCGGAACAGTTTTCTGACCGCAGTTAAAATTTAGTTTTTGAGGCTGAACGCCAACAAATCTGGATTGAAGCAGAATATTTAGATAAAACATGTTGGGAATTGTGTCAATACTAATAATATTTTTGTATCTGCAACTGTGAAGAAATAATAGTGTTAAACACAATAAAGAGACAAAAGAAAACAAACAAACTGCACAGCTTTTAAATATTGATTTAGAATTCATATGCTATGTTATAAATGAAGCTTAGAACTTTTTAACTTATAATTACGTTCTTTTTGCACACGTTACTAAAATGTGCACACTGTTTTTGCCCTTTTCTTTGTAACGTACGGTTCATTCGTGTACTGCAGCTGTGACATGCAAATTTTCTCACAGGAACCGATAATTATTTAAATAAAAGTTCATTCATTAAATAAGTAAGAAACTAAGTGAGTGAGTGACTTTCTGCTTTAATTTAAAAATTCCTGAAACTGTGTAGGATTAGACAGATAAGTAATAAATAATCTTAAAAGTAAAAAAATAAGTCTTAATTTAAATTTGTGGGCGAGAGAATTCCGACTTCCTTTACTGATGACGCAGTGTACTGTACTGCAGCCACCTTCACTTCCTGTTTTGAGCACTTTTCACCCTCCATCTGTTCTTCAGCAGTGAAACACGTCACCAGTTAGTCAGGAGATTTACTTTTTTAAGAAACACTTTATTTCCCTGTCTGTATATTAAGCGTGAGAGTATTAAAAGTCCTACACTGTGCAGGGCCGATCAACCTGAAACACCTTTAAAAAGATGAAAATCAGCAATTTAACATCATAAATAAATCAGTTTTCACTCTAAATATAAAAGCAAAAAGAACAGAAAAAGTGTTTTTTTCTGCGTGTACATGTACTTCATGAACCTCAGACAGTAATCTACTAAAACGTCTCTGTCATCCTGATTTGTTCGAGTACAACAGGAAACAAAAAAAGGTTGTTTGCATGGCTGCAGAGGAATATTTGACTATCGACGGTCATGCATCTACGTCACATCAAGATCCGAAACAAAACGCACGTCAATTGCTGTGACTGAGGATTAAACACACAGCCGAGTTCAACAGCAGAATAACTAAAAACAAACCGAGTGGTTTGTAGGAGTCTCAGCAGCAGCCGCTTCAAACCCTTCACTTTAACAACACTTTGGGTTTTTCCCCGCGTCTCTTCACATTTAAAATCTTGTTCTGCCAGATTTTTTAGTCGCGGCACGTGCAAAGTGCTGAAGGGTGGAAAGAAGTCTGGCTGCATTAAAGTATTCCAGATAATTTGGGATATTAAAAGTGTCACTACTGTTTTTACACACAAAGTTCAGTTCAGCACAATGACACAGCCGTGTAATGTCTGTTCTGAAGGAACCTTTTAAAGCAGCTTAGAGACAAGTATAACAGTGATAATGTACATGAAACCTGTGACAATAAAACACGACATTTACACAATTGCTTCCCCACCATTTGGGGTTTGACTGGTGCTCCTTTAATTACATCATCTCCTTCTGCAAAGGTGCAACGACACCTGACTGGAGAATAAGTGCCACTTACTGAACAAACTCCTAATATTCACACAACATTTCTGAATGGAAAATAAAATGCTCACACCAATTAGTAATCCTGTGTTTATGCTCCTCCTCCTAAACTCTTGCAGAAGTAACTCCTGAGCAATCCACCACCCAGAGGTGGCGTTTTATTCATATTTATTTTGTAAAACTGAGAAAGTCAAAAGAAAGTTGAGGCACAAATCTTTTAGCAGCCGTTGTTGGTGAAATTATGGACGCGGAGCAGGAATATGAAGACGCCCGACTCACCTGTGATGGACTTGGAGGAGGAGATGGAGGAGTGGCCGTTCCGGATGGGCGGGGGCGGTGGAGGGGGTCCAGCTGGAGTTCGGGAGGAGGATGATGACACTGAGGAGGAAGAGGAGGGCGGTGGAGGAGGCTTGACCACCCGGCTGTGGGCCTCTGAGGCCGCAGAGCTGTGGACGCGGTATGGAGGCGGGGGAGGAGGGGCGTCCCGACCGCCGTTACGAGATCCGTTAGGAGGCACCTGGGGAGCTGTGGGGAACACACACACACAACAACAACATTATTGATGTTACACTCTCTACATTATAGTTACTAACGCTGCCATTTCAAAAGGATTTTTAAATGGAATTCTCTAAATGCTTTAAGATTTCTTAATTTTTTGTTGTTTAGTATATTTTCATCCGTTCCCATGAATACTGTGGATGATTTGACATCAAGTCATGTTTAGATATTTCCAGCAGTCTGATAGCAAAACATTTTCAACTTTTGGTGCATTCAAGGAGACTCAGACATCTGGGATTTAATATCAGCAACTAAAAATCATAATGTTACTCTTTTGGCTTATTGTTTTTCCATCTGTGTTTAAATCTCTACAAAAGACACAGCTTTAATTAATTTTGTGACTCTCGATTCCTGGATGTTGAAGTGCACTTTAATGCACCACAATAAAAGGAGTTTTCCCTGCTTTACTGCTACAGCACTAAATAATGACATAACTTTCACAAACAATAAGCACATCCCACTTCATGTTCACTGAAACAAAATGCTGTTTTTAGCCTCTCTATGGAGATTTCCTGCTCTTCTCTGTTTTTAATATCATTTTAAACTGAATGTCTTTGTGTGTCGGACTGAAAAAACAAGACATTAAAAAAAGAAATCAAATCGGCAAATCAGCGGCAGATTAATCAATAATGAAAATAATTGTTAATTGCAGCCCTAGTGGCAAAACGTCACTGTTTTAGCACTTTAAACAGTAAAGCAAATCACAAACCATGACTAGTTGGTTATAGTTACATTTTCTACTGCTGTCTAGAAGGGAACCGCATTACAAAATGTGGCTTGTGAAATTATGATGTACGGCACTACATCATACATACTTTAGCTCTTATATCTACTTTTAAATATCAAGAAAATAAAAGAACAGCACAACGAGGAGCAGACAATAAGGAACAATGACAGAAAATAGAAGTTAATGTAAAAAGTAGACGAGCAGACAGAGTGTAAGTGAAGAGGAATGCTGGAATATTCCACTGGGCTTCAGGAATGCAGAGAAACCAGGAGGCCTCGTGGCGAATCGCTCCGCCGTCCAATCACAACACAGACCTCCAGCTAACAAGTGCCTTCCTGTTTTGTGTGTTCACTCTGAATTCAAATTATGAATATATATATATTTTCCAGTGAGCTGTAAATCTGCTCTGGAGAGGAAGCAAAATCCTCAGTTTATCTGTTAATTTCTGTGAGAGATTTTGAAAAAAACAAATGTTTTTGTCATTTAAACATCTACCCAATGAAGCCAAAACACATTAACTCCACGTGTTGAAATACTGTGGATCCAATGAGGAAAAAAAAATCCCAAAACAGAAGCAGCTGTAGATATCATAGGAAATAATAAACTACATCATGTTAAGTATCTATGCAGACACCTGGCTTCAGAAGACGGCGTCGTTTCAGCAGTTTGCTGCTTTAAGGCTGCGTTGCACAATGGCGGCTCAGAGATAACGAGTCAAAACTTGCTTCGGCCTCTGAATGAACATTCTTCCAGCTCAGATGTTTGTTTTCATCGCCGGGATGCTTCAAATACTGAACACACTGACATCCTTAACGTGTAGATACACAGTCAAACACGTTCACTGCTGAAATGATCGGTCAAATGATGGAACGAATTTAAAAAATGCAAGCATTTGTGCCTGTCAGTTAAATAAATAATACAATTAGTGGTGAGCTGCAGCTCTGGGTCGATGAAACTGAGTTATGAGAAACGTTTTTCTCCTGGAATGATGATGATGGTGACGACACACTACATGGTCAGAGCGGTTTGGATTCACTCGAGTGTTAAACACACAGACCTGAGTGCTGCAGCAACACAGTGAGACCCGTGACTAAAATAAAACAGGTTAAAATTACGCTAGTTTACTGGAACTATAGTAATATCCAATATTGAATTCTCTGCATTTTGCCAAACATACAAAATGGACCCATAAATACGGGGTGCATCATTGGATATTGTGCAGCAGAACAGTTTTATGTGCCTATAAAACGCACATATAAAATGTAACGTCATCCCTCACTAATCTCAGACTGAAGTGATCTTAAATAGTTTATTTTATTGGTATTGACGGACAAAATTCGGCAGTACGAGTCGTGACCTCTGACCCGTAAAAGACACGGCAACACATTCTGTGTGTTTACAGTGCAGCTGGTTGTACCTGTTCTGCGTCCAGGTGGCTCTCTGGCGGGTGGTGGTGGTCTGCCGGCCTGCTGGGAGGATGGAGATGATGACGGAGGAGGCGGCGGCGCGTGGCTGCGTCCTTGGCTGCCGCCTCCTGATGTGTGTTTTTTGTGCAGGGAGTTGTGCCTCTGCGGCAGCTCTGGAGCCCCGAAACCATCGACTTGAAACGGCCCGTTGGAGACGCCGCTCGATGTGTTCGGTCTGTACGGCGGAGGTGGCGGAGGAGCTGAGGAGCCACCTGTCGGCGGTCTGCTGGAAGAAGGAAGCGGCTTCACGGAGCTGGGAGGAGTGTGGCCTCTGTTGGGGGTCGGCGGGAGGGGCTTCTCTCGGCTGTGAGAAGAGGATGAGGAAGGTGGAGCATGTGCTTTCTGAACGGGGGTAGGCGGAGCGTTGCTGCGGCCTCCTCTGTTGAAGGGTGGAGGAGGAGGTGGGGCGGAGGTGCTGTGCTTCATCCCGCTGCCTGTGGAGGGGCGGGAGATGTCGGGGAGCGAGGGGCGGTGGGAGCGCTGGTGCTCTTGTGCAGAGGGCTTGTTGGCCAGGGAGGGCGAAGAGGAGCGGCCTGAGGGGGGGCGAGGGGACGGCGAAGAGGAGCGGCCTGTGGGGGGGCGAGGAGCCGCGGGTCGGGCCCCTGGTGGCCGCAGGGCGGATCTGCCCACCGAACCTCCGGCTGAACCATCTGGGTGGAGGAGAGAGGTGGAGTTTAGAACATCACAGCAAGAACAAAAAAAACACGTCCGACTAAAAGCTTAAAACAATGTGTGTTCGATGGCGATTATCAATTAATTTGCTGAATGTTTACTTGATTGATTAATTAATTAATTAATTAAATCATTTGTCTATAAAATATCAGAGAAAGGGGAAATAAACCAATCACAATTTCCTAAAACGACAAAGCAGCGTCTTCAAATTTCTTGCTTTGTTCGACCAACAGCCCGAGAGTTAAAACAATTAAAGTACATGCAATTTTATAACGCAATATCAATACATATTGGGATATAGCACTTCTTTTTTTTTTCATAAATTGAGAAGTAAGTTCATTAATAGAATAATCAGAGAGGAATGTCTTTGTCAAAGTGCTCCTGCATGTTACTGCAAAAAGCATATAAAAAACAGTTTATTGCCACAAAGTCGTCCTGATCTTTGATTTGGAACACAGCCTATAACGGTCTAATAAACTATTATTATTTTACTTATTTAAGGTGTAAGGAGTCATACAATTGACTCATACAAATCCCTTTGACAGATTTAAATACTTTATATTTATATAACGAGACTAATTCTTCTAAATTTGACGCCTAAAAAAAAATCTCACATCCTCAGATTTAAGCTTCTCCCAACAGTAGAAAGGAGGTCAAAGGTCACAGTCGCTCTGTCTAACTTTAAATATTTGATATCGCTAAAAATAAGCAAGTTCATTCATAATTCACATCCCGAGTTTACCGCTTCAGCTCCGACCAGAAATACGTCTGCTCCATCAGAGATAAGTGGAAAAAGGGTCCATTAAGATGGAAATAACCGCGTTCATGATCTTCTCTGCTGGTTCATACAGTGCAGGCTTTTAAACGTTCTGTGTGAATTGTTTATTTCCATCACCACAAAATGATAGTGGAGGAACAGACTTCTGAGAGTATAAATAAAAGTAAAAGCTCTGTAGAAAATGTAGAAAGAGTTTTCTTCTCCCTCCTTTACTGTATGAGCAGATAGACTGTTTGTGTTTGAACATGAAGTCGCTGAATTAACGACGGACAGATTATAAATCATGTTACGACTGATTAGCTCAGTGGACTTTGACTTTGTTGCCTCTCTGGTTTATTTAATTACACAAATAACAAAAGGCACTTTTACAGTCTTTACAGGTAACATGTAAATTCATAGCCAAACACCAACTAGTCTGTCCCAACGAATGTCATCACTTCACTTGTATCCAATTAGACATTTGTGTGAACATTATTATAATTAGCAAATTCATTTCTAAAGTATGGACAAAAACGTGTTTTGTCAGGTTTACAGTCACCTTCACCTTTGACCCCCAAAATGTTATCAATTCATCCTCGAGTCCAACTGGACATTTGCGGCATATTTGCCATAATTCCCCCCAGGCCTTCATGAGATATGGCGCCCACGAGATCAGGACAAACAGACGCACTGACAGACAACCCGAAAACGTAATAAAGCAAAGAAAAATGTTTTACCTCCAACTGGGCGTAATTTTGGCACTCCTCCTTGGAAAAGGCCTCCCATTCCCATCGGCCCCCCGCCTCCAAAACCTCCACCACCACCACCACCACCTCCTCCTCCGCCGCCGCCGCCTCCTCCTCCTCCTCCTCCTCCGCCTCCTCCAGCCTCTGGTGAAAAGATGAGACCCACGTCAATACAAACAAATCAGTAAGCAGAACTAGAAATATATTTTAATATTTGGAGATAAAAGGAAAAGCGTGCAGAGAAAAGTTACAATATTTCTTCAATTACACTTTTGAAGTTGTGGTGGAGAGGAGGACACGGAGCTAAACGTTATTCATTGTGCATAACCCTGACCAGCCTCCCCACAGCGACTGACTGACAGCGGAGCTCCTTCTCTAACACAAGGACCGATACAGGAAGTCTGTCCTGCCAAAACATCACCTTTGTAGAGCGGAGGACTCCCAGCTTCATGGTTTCTTTCTGTTCTGCTCCTTCTATAATCTTGCACAATTTGTACATTTTTATACTCGCACTCATTGTGGATTCTATAGATATATATCTTTACAGTGTTGATATGGACATATTTACTGTGTATGTTTCAGCCCTGTGCAAGGCCTTGATAACCTGCTTCTGTTGCAACACAAGAATCAATGAAGTACACCTGCCTACATACATCTTAACTCAAAGTCAAACAATTAGCTTTTTCTGGGCTTTCAACTGCATCTCAAAGTCTTCATCAGCAGATGGATGTTTTTTCCTAGTATGTTAAAGACCATGAAATGTGGTTAAAGGCTCCAAAAGAAGCGAGTTAGTAGACCTTGAGATTTAATTTCAAGGTCAAGAATGAACTTTTAAACTTCTGCTGCCATGTCTGCAGTCACATTTCTGTGTGTAGATTTATCTTAATATAAGCTCACTTTTTCACATCACATGTGTTGATGATGGTGAAATGATCTTGCAGTGACTCACTCTCTATAACCGGACTGCTCCGGTCGCTGACCACAGCGACCTTCTTTAGTCTGGCGCCTTTGCAGATGTCAGACAGCAGCGCTCCTCTGCCTTTCGCCCCGGATGAGCTCAGGTTGGGAGGAGACGTGTTCGCCTGCAGCGGAAGTTCACAAACATGCAATCACACCTCCAGTTCCTCTGTTCTGAACCATAGTAGAACGTTTGTTTGGGTTCACACGGATTTAAAAGAGAACTCGGAAACAAACGTCACATGACTCAGTAGTTTGGTAACTTGTCGTGCCAGGTTAGAGACCCTGAAACTGTATATTTTGTTATAATTAACATTCTCTGGTGTTCAGGCCAGGTAAGAACACAAATAGGAAAACAAGATCTTTGTTTCTTTCCTTTGTTTTTTACAAGAATAATATCTGCACTCCAGTTCTCTAAGAGGAAGTATGAAGTAATTATACAGCGTGTTAAAACTCCTGACACAGAGCTAAAGGCCAAAACTAATTTACCAGTTTATCAATTACTGGGACTTTAAAGGTTTAAAGCGTCATGAATGCAGGATTTAGTTTAAATTCAATACTGCTACAAAATGTATAAAAAGTAAAACACGCAATTAAAAAATAAAAATCTTAAGACATTAGTTCAAATATAGGAATAGAATATACTATAAAATATAGTACTGTGGTGGAGATAAAAATTAATAAACTGTAATGTAGACGTGTTGTGCAGGTAGAAACAGGATAATACACATAAATATATATTCTGTTATTATGCAGGTGTACCTATTGTGGATGAATTCTGCTACACTGGACTCTATATTCTCTCAGTTTCTGTGGCTGATGATGTTGAACCTTTGCATTGTGCTGTGACGTGTGGGTTCAGTCACTGACCTGATTGAAAGTTGGGGGAGGCGGGGGTCCTGGGGGAGGAGGGGGAGGGGGAGGAGCAGGCATCCTGTTCCTCTGTTGGCACCTCTCTGTGTGGGGTGGCGGGTAAGGACCGGTGACTTTACGGTCTCAGCTGGGACGACACACACTGACTCCTGCGAAACCACAAAAACATTTAATCTGATTAAATGAAAAGATCATTCAAATACTGCAACATTAGTTCACGGCACAGCCTCACTGCTCGGCAGCTTTGTTTTGGAAGTCAGGTGTTAAAAAATGATGAAATGTGTACGCTGCTAATGCCAGCAAACAAATATCCCCTTTCTTACAATACGATGAAAACGTTTTTGAACTACAACACTAAAAGTTAAAGCACTTTGTCATTGATGGCATGTAAGAAGTAAAACCGTTTTCAAAAGGATGTGTTCTTTTTTGCATCTCATTTTTTTTTAGAAACACTCAATTTTTAATACCAAGATCTGCCATAAAGCAATGTAAATGTGCATGTAGGGTTGTGCCAATATTTAATAGTCTTCTTGCGTTCTTGATTTATGGTAGTGTGGGTCTAAAGGAGTACCAAACACTGGTAGGCTCCTTCTATGATTCGTCATTGTTAAAACATTTATTTTTATTTTTAAACCCATAACATATAGACCTGTGCCAATAATAAAATAACTGTCTACCTTCTGTGCAAATGTGGTTGGAAAAAAACTTATTACAAAAATGTCTTTCCCAGTGAAAACACTTCTCTGCACACAAGCAGGTTTCTAAAGCGGTTCTCCACAGCGGCCACTTGGTGATATTGGCAGAAAAATTAAGATGGTAGGCTACCATATTATAGAACATACAGTCACTTTGATTATGAGTTGTTGGCAGAAATAATTTAGGAAATAAGTACGCGTTTCTATTGTGAAAAGCCCAAAAAATTGCTGCTTGACCACTGAGCAAACATGGGGTATCGAACCCTCAACCCTGAAAGCAGCTGTGCGTTCCAATACCCACACTACTGTACTATTTAGTATGCCAGAAAAATATTTAGTATGTCCCAATACATAGTATGTTAAATGAAATATGCCAGCAAGCTTTTCTGACCCACAATCCTTTGCGCAGGAGATATATGACCAAGAGGGTCAAAGCTCAATATACAATGTTATGACCGTAGACTGTATAAAGTAGACGACATAGTAATTGTATGCATACTGCATGCAACGGTACAGACTTTGTAAGGTCAGCTGCAGTACATAAAAGTAAAAAGAAAAAAAGTATGCAAAATGCAACCTGTGTGTTTCCATCCACCTGCTGAGTGGAAACATGGACAATTAAGAAAGTTTGGAGTTGGTGTATTAATAAAATAAAAACAGAAGCAGACAGAATAAATGATAACGTACATGAAACATGCGACTTAAAAACGTCCACTGAAAAGCTGAAAACGTCAGATCAGTGTGGAGCGATGAGGAGACTCTAACCTGCCTCGCATTAATACTCGGAGTACAATTTAAGGTTTGATTTGAGGATTATCGCCCCATACGGTTCCTCGATGAACCAACTCCCAATATTTGCGTTACAGTTGTGGATGAAAACATAAATTTGCATTTTCTTTTTACAGATTTTCTGAAGATTCGGTTGAAATCTGGATGGAAACCTTACTGGTGAGAACACTGTTCGACTGACCTGTGCTGGACAAAGGTCAACACAGTTTTGAGCAGAGATACAAGACGCAGGAAAGGGAAGGAGACACAAATCTTCCACTTTCAAAAACAAAAACATCACCAGGTCAAAAAAGTATGATGGTGTACTTTATGGTATGTTAAGATTTGCTAAAGTAAAGTTCAGCGTTGTCTCTATTCACTAGCAAATGAATGCCTTTGAATTTAACCAGTCAAAAGCTTTTTTTGGTTGTTGTTTTTTGCCAGAGGAGATCCGAGTCTGTTGTAGTGAACAACTTCATTACTGCCTCCAGGTACAATGACTAAAAGGATTATAAGGGCAAAGTGAAAGCGCTGTATATTGTTAAGAGCGCAATATTAAAGAGCTTTCTGTAGCTAGAAACACAAAATACAAGTGTATCCCTCCATCAGTCTGTCGGTTAAAGTGGCTGTAACAGTGCCCCGGATGATGCACATGGTTTGTAACGGGACTAATGTGAAACATTAAAGACCTGAGAGAAAAAGAAACGCAGGAGATGTCAGAAATAGACACAAAAATATCTCCCTAAAATGACGACAAATAAGACAATCCTCCGTCTGTGATGGTGGGCAGTCTCAAACAAAGCCAACATGTAGTGTCGTAACGTGATCATTACTCATCGTCATCGTGGTTTCATGAGGCTTAAGGTGAATAAACTCGCTCCACCTAACCGTAGAACAAACCCTGAACAGGTCAAATATGAGATCACCAGGATCAGTTGCCGTGAGAGAGTATGGAAGATTATAAAAACAGGATCAAGGGTGATCAAACCACTAACTGCACATGTCGCGTTACTGAATGCTGCTAATTTCATTGTTTTATGTAATTTGGTTTGTCATATTGCCGTTTGTTTTATGTGAAATTTGTAAGTCGTTTGTTTCAACTTCTTGCTGTTTAGCTTTAAGTCTGTTGTTTGCTCTTTTAAGCAAAACTTTTTTATGCCGCCATCTTGGACTTTCTTGTAAAAGAGATTCTGAATCTCAATGGGAAATACCTCTGGTTAAATTAAAAAGGTTGAATAAAACTAAAATCAGTTGCAGTGAATTTTTCTGCTTACATGAATGCTACGCTAAAGAGGAAACAAGATGATGAGGATGGATGCCAACGTGTTTCCTTTCACTGCTTCACAGTGGAAACAAATGTCGGTTCCCAATTTGCGCTCAAGAAAGGAAATTCTTTGGCTGAAGCAGCTCCTGGGATACATCAGTGAAGCGTGGCGAGAAGATGAGCATTCAAACAACGAGGGTTGAGAGAGAGATGAGGTGCTTTAAACCCATTGGTAGCTACGTTAGCAGCAAGACTCGAGGATGTTGGTCTGTTGATCCCGAGCTAAAATACTCTCGACAACTATTGGGTGGATTGCCTTGAAATTTGACACAGAAATACATGAAGCTCAGAGGAGGAATCCTACTGATTTGTGATCTCCACATTACCTGGATGGGGTGTAGGGTTTTAACATTATACCGGAATACCGCAGTATTAAAATTGACGATTAAGCACATTTCCAAAAACAATGGAATGTGCTTAGACAGAGCATTTAGAAGACAATGCTGCAAGCTTGCTTAGACAGGTTGGGGGGCTGAGTACTGGTTAAGCTAGTCTGTCCGAAAAGCAATACTGACATGCATACTCGTGCAAAAAGGGGGTCTTCCAAACTTACAGTATCAGTGTGAAATTCCACCTTTGTGCTTCCATGGAGAGCGTTCCCTTCCTGACGGACGGTGAATACAGGGTGATACTAACACAAAGGGGAGTTTTGGACAAATTTTCTATTTTTTTTTTAAAAAGACAAACTTTGGAAGATACCCGCTTAATTTGTCAAACTCAGACTGCTGAAGTTTCTCGTATAGTTTGGTTGAAATTCGTAAAATATATTTTTAGACAGAACAAGGACTCAGAAAGCGGGAACCTCATCATTTTCATTGCACTGGCTTTTAATCTTATGTAAAAAAGAAATTTAAAAAAAGCCAATTTCAGATTGCTGTTTCAGTAGCTCGGCTTTCGTTCCTTTTAAATGTACAACTATCAAAACCATTTCTTCAATTAATAACCAAAAATAAATGGTTACACCCTGAAGGCTATTACATGAAGCCGGTTTTCTCATTTTCACTTGAGTAAAAGTTGCTTCACTTACGGATCTTGTAGAATCAAGGTTAAAGCTACGGTTGGTAATCTTGAGAAGCTAGCAAGAGTACAGTAGATTTTAAAATGATCAAACGGATAAAACCCAGCCCAGTGTTGCCAACTCTTCCACTGAAAGTAGCTAGCAGCACTAGCTCTAAAAGTTGCTAACTCTAGCTCAAAAGAGTTGGCAACACTGACAGCCCGTCCCCCCCAAAAATGATCATTATGAACGTAAACAACGAACATGGTTGATTGTTAGTACTCACAGCTGTCAAGCTAGCAGCTTGTGGAAGACTCCAGTGATGCGCAGTGAGTGCACGCAGGTAGACGGGCAGATTGGCCAATCATTTCATATGGGCCAATTTAAATGATTGGACAGACCTATTACAGTCCTGCATCGGCCACTGAAACCAGATTTATTTATTTATTTATTTGTCAGAGCATTTGATTTATCAATTGCTGTCGGGACGTAAAGAGAATTTCAACAAATACAACAAAACATGTTTTATTTTATAGAAGATTACCCACCCACATATCAACTCAAAGCAAAACCGTATGTCCATATTAACGTGCCTATGATATACCCGCACCTGAAACTGCTCTAAATGTGTCAACTCTACGTTTGAATTCACTGGATCTCTCCAAACCAGTTAGCTGCCTGGGCCCATTGTTGGCTCATGAAGGCAGCGTTGGCTCCTCACCCCACCCTCACTCTCCGCTGCGGCTCCATTCCTCAGGCAGCCTGGATGAGTGTTGGGGCAGGTTTTAACCGAGGGAAACCAAAGGAATCTCACCGAGCAAGCTCACAAGTCAGTCAGTGACGTGGTTTAAACAGCACAGAGACAGAAACTGAGAGTGTGGGGGCACAAAGCCACAAAGACACTAGTTTCAATGTATTACGCCAGATATTATCTGCTAATAATCAGAATAATTATACAGCCGCTATTGACACACCTCACACAATAATGTAAATTCTGTTTGAAATGATTGCATTCACCTCTAACCAATTTGACAGATAAAAATCAGGTTTAAAAATCAGATTCCTTGTAGTGCTAAAACAGTAAAACTAAGAACATACACTGTTGGTCTTTCTGGTATTTATTCTGTTTCTTTTAAATCACTCTGCTTCTAAAGCAGAGCAGCATCAATTAGTTGATTAACTGCTTAATTCATTAGAAAAACAGGCTACTTGTTGCAGATTTTGCAGTACAAAGACTTTCTATAAGTTAAAGTTTGATTTACTAGATAAACAACCATTTCATTAGTTTGGACTCTGGGAACATCCGATAGGAATTTTCCATTACGATGACATTCTACAGACTTCATAGATTAATGGATTTTAAAAATAGTGGCTTGTTGAAGCCAACTTTAGTTTCTATTTTTGGAATATCTTCATTTTATTCTGAATTACACACACACACATAAAAAAAAATAAAAATAAAATAATATATATATATATATATATATATATATATATATATATTTTTTTTTTTTTTTTTTGGTAGTAAATGTCAGGACTAATACACTTGAAAAGTTTGATGTTTTTGTAGAAAGTTAGCTTATACTCACAAAATAAGGTATTTGAGATATTGTTCTGCTTTCGATATCAAAATTCAAATGTTGTATTGCCACAGGTTTTGTAAGGTTTCAAATAATACCCACCAATGTTTAGCCTTTTAGCACTACACATGTGAAACACAGCATGCCTCTCTTCATAATTACATTATTTTTTTATTTTAAGAAAACTGTACATAAGAAGATAGGAAAATGTCAAAAATATAAATACAAAAAGGTGATATATGAGAAACTGAATATTTAAACTCTGAATTACTATAATTAGGGCTTGTAAAACTTCATAAAAAGGAGTAAGATTCAAGCACTTTCATTTTGTTTTGAACACAATTGTTTAATGCTAAGCTAGCTCCAGTCAGCTACGCGCCTTGTGCGAGACGCCAGGAGACAAACATGAGGAAAACATTTAAATATTTTTGATTTACATGAGTTATTGTGAAGATGAAACGCCAGATTATGTTGAAAATATCATTTTCCAAGGAGTATATTAGAAATTCAAGCATATTCCTAACCTTAAAAACAACGGTTAAAATTAAGTATTTTCCAAACTTTCAAGAATTTGTATAAAACCCTGTATAATATTGTAGCAATATGGCTTTTAGAAAAGAAGATAAAAGCATATTTCTTGCATACATCTACATGCAAAACTGACATCCATACCAAAAAAAAAAAAACAAAACGTCCAAAACCTTTCACCCCTTTAAATCTGACTAATCTTTTCCATTAAAGATCAAAGTAAAGTCCATAAGTAGGTCAAGATCACTGATGTTTGGTCTCCATTAAGCTATTCAACCAAACAGCCATTTAATGGAAAGTAGTGTGACACCGCACAGGGAAATACAACCAGGGAGGTGGGGCTGTATGAGGAAGTTAAATGGTTTTGTTGTCAAGGAAAGACACTGAGCTAAAGGCCTGTGTGAGTTTCCAGGTTTTTTTATTTATATAATGGCACTGACAGCCCAAGTAAAGCCATAACATAGCCTGCTTTGCATGCTCATCCACGTCCAGGACAAACTGTGCCATAAAAAAACCATTCTCTTCGGCTAACTTGTTTAACAGTGTAGCAAAAAACACATTCATTTATTCAATTATTGACCTATAAATCATGAATGTTGTTGGACAAATTCAGGACTTTCCTGCGAGAAAAATAATGGCTTAAATACAGATAAACTAAAAGGATAAAGTGTTTAATTGTGCGTTTAGAAAATTCTCCTCCTTCTTAAGCTAAATAAAGTCTTTAAAAAGCCTCTTGGATCAGCTGGAAAAGGAATCGTCACAAAGCTGAAAACAGGAAGGCTTTCTGAGAAACATGGAAACACAGGACAGCTACAAACATACTAAAAACACACAGGGGATTATTTTTACTGCACAATGAATACTTTTCATAGTATAAGTATATTTTGCTGAGAATACTTGCTTACTTTTACTTATGTAACGTTTTGAATGCAGGACTCTAGTCGAGTATTTTCAGTGTTGCATTAGTACTTTTACTTAAGTAAATAACCCGAGTACTTCTTCCACCACTGCTAAAATGTAATAGTATTTGGCAGTACTGTACTTAAGCATGATTCAAGGTATTTGTACTTAAATATTTCCATTGTATGCAACTTTTTACTTCTACATCTTAGAGGAAACTATTGCTCTGACAGCTTTAGTTACTTTGAAGATCAATAGTTTACATACACAATATAGTTTATAAAACATGCTGCATTACAGATGAATTGTTATATTAAACTAGTCAACATTTTGCTGGTAATTATTACAAACTTTTACTTAAGTAAACGAATGCAGGACTTTTTCTGGTAGTGGAGTATATTCACAGTACTTTTACTTAGGTACATGATGCGAGTACTTCTTCCAGTAGTGTATAATAACCTCAGTAAAACAGGATGTGTGAGGCCTGCAGGTTGTTTCGCCGCTCCCAGGTAGAGGCACAAACATACCTGGCACGAGCTGAAACTTAGGCGGAGTAAAGTTAGCTTAACATCCTGAGTATGTACTCACCCTGGGGCTCGAAGAACAAGACGTTTAATAATATCTTCCTCCAAAACAACATGAATGGAAAGGGACAAATCCTTCGTCGTTGCGGTTTGACAAAAAAAAAAAAAAAAAAGTGGCAAGTCCTTGTGATGTAACTTAGCGCTAGCGAAAAGCACTCACAGGTTAGCCGGCTAACGTTAGCTCCAGCTCGGCTAGTGGCGGTTATACAGCGGAGCTAGCGGCAGTTAGCTGGTTAGCATCGATCTGTTTACTTTCCAGCTGTCAGTGTCAGCGCAGTCCGGCTGCCTGTAAGTTAAGACTTCTTTGAGAAAACGAAGCGTTTTAGGGAGACTTTTAACCGTTTCCAGGTAGCTACGGAAAACTTTACCCGCACTCCTGACCTGCAGGCAGAGCCATACTCGCCGCCGTTGACATCGTTTTATCGGTCCCTTCTTGGAAACCCGGAAAAGGGGCCGACCGATACAAAATGGAGGCAGTTCTGCGCTGCGTTAAAGTGCTGTCGTAAATCCGAGCTTCTATACTTTTTTATTTTTAATTTAATTTAATTGAAGACACAATAATCTCGCAGATAATACACCAAATGACATAAAATACAATATGAACTTCCTCAAAAATTAATAAAATAGTTTTACTGTTATATACGATATTTTTGGATGAATATTACTGCTGCGTTATTGTTTATGCTGAATTTTACTGCCGTAGATGTTAAGCGTGTGCTCATTTTACTGATGGGTAGTTTAATCTACAGCAATGCATACTTATTTACAAGATCATATGTCTGTGGCTTTGTCGTTGTCCTGTGAGAACCACGTATCTCTTTAAAAAATCAACTTCTCCTGAGTTTCTCAGAAAAACTGCCCTGTGCGTGATGCATTTTCCAGCTGATCCAAGAGTTTTTTATTTTTGTATTTAACTTAAGAAGTAGCGGCATTTTCTCAACACATAAAGCAAAACTTCATCATTCAGTTTATCACAAACATTAAAAATCAACACGTCTGGAGATACATGGACTTTACTGGACAGGAAGGGGAGGAAAAGCTGTGATCCGAAAAGTAACTAAAGCTGTCGGACAAATGTAGTGGAGTAAAAAGTACAACATTTACCCCTGAGATGAAGTGGAGTAGAAGTTGCATAAAATGGAAATACGACAGTAAAGTACCTATAATGTGTACTTCAGTACAGTACTTGAGGAAATGTACTTATTATCCACCACTGAGTATTTTAGCAATTATTTAACTTTAGTTTGTTTAAAGAACTGTTGATTATTCACTGGGATCTAATGTTTTTCAAAGCAGGAAAAGTCAGGTGACTTGTAAAGTGACGCATGCGCACATATCACAAGTGTTGAGAAGTCGCGCATGCGCGGTGAGAACCAAAGCACTTCCTGTCAAGATGGCGCTGAGCAGAGGAGTGGGGTTGTTAAGGACATGGAGCAGGTTGTTACCCGGACACCCTCTCCTGCTCCCCGCTGCCGTCCGAACGCAGAGCTCCGTGAGCGGGGTTCTGGTGCCACGGACCTCCCTGTCTAGCCCGCCGTGGCCGGAGCAGATGAGCCCGGTGGACGAGGAGGAGGAGCGGAGTCGACACGCCGCGGTGGTGAGCACCGTGAACCAGCGGATCGAGCGACAGGACTTCGGCCGCCTGTTCGCCGTGGTGCACTTCGCCAGCCGTCAGTGGAAGGTCACCGGCGAAGACCTGATCCTGATCGAGAACCACATCGAGGCGGAGTGCGGGGAGCGGATCCGCATGGAGAAGGTGCTGCTGGTCGGCGCGGAGGACTTCACCCTGATGGGCAGGCCTCTGCTGGGGAAGGATCTGGTCCGGGTCGAGGCCACCGTCATCGAGAAGACAGAGTCCAACCCCAAAGTGCACATGCGGTTCTGGAAGAGACACCGGTTCCAGCGCAAGAGGATCATCATCCAGCCGCAGACGGTGCTGAGGATCAACAGCATCGAGCTGGCCTCCAGACTCACATGATGATGATGATGATGATGAAGAGTGGACTATTTCACACACAGACTGTTTGTTTTGTATTAATATAAATATGTAAACAAATGTTAATGAGTTGCATTAATGCTGCAACAAGGTGACTCTTTTGACTGGGTTTAAAACTGTAAATAAAGATTCATCTTTTGCAGATGACTGATACTTAATGATTTGATTATAATTTTTTTATCATGTTGTCAGCGGTGGAAGACATACTGGCAATACCAGTGTGAAAATTCTGTTACAAGTTAAAAAAAACCTGCATTTAAGATCTTAAATAAAAGTATTTATACGTAAAGTACCAAAAGTAAATGTACTCACTATGCAGAATTTCCCATTTCAGATTTTCATTTTAAACTGCTGGGTAGTTTAACCTATAATATATGATAATTTATTAGTTGATCTATATATATTTTGTATTAATCTGAATTTGCAAAGTCACTGAAACTGTCAAATGTGGAGTAAAAACCACAATATTGTCTCAGATGTAGTGGAGTAGGAGTGTAAAGTTGCCTAAAAGGGGAACACACAAGTACCTGAAAATGATATCTGAGTAAATGTACTTACTAAAATGTACTTTGGTAAAAACCCTCAACATTTGCTGGTTTCAGCTTCTCAAACTGAGATCTGCTGCTTCTCTCGATATAATGCACAAAAACTTGTTTTTTTATGCTGGTCAGACATGACTCTGGAAACAAGTGACTTAATAATTAATAACAAGTTATAAGTCTATAAGCAAAAAAAAAAAAGATTACTGTTCCAAGAACCTGCTTTAGAAAAGCCTTAAAACAAAGAGCTATTAAGTGTCTGCTGCAGCTCAGCTGAAGGTTTTTTGTGTCTTGTGCATGGACACGACAGTATGGCTGCACTTCTATATATCTGGAGTCTGAATGCACCGTGTCATATTCAATACGAGGCTCCTGACTCTGTAGATGAGATCATTTTTACGATTAATTTACTTCAAAATCCTCCAAGTACTTTCTTGTAGCTGCGTTTCCTTGCAGCTGTTTCTTGGGTGCTGATCAGAAAGATAAAACTTTTCTTTTTGTGTAATTTCTTACATTTTGCAGACATATGGTCCAGTATTGCAGCCGTTGAGCTGCCGTTATGTGTCGTGCAGTATCTGCACATGTAAAAGGATCAGGCTGAATTATTTGAAGCGTTATATCAGAACCTTGTTTTAATGATCACGAGTCATGACATTCATTTATAACCTGAAATAATCCTATTTAAGTTACATTTCTCTTGGCATTACCCAGCTCTACACTTCAGTGCTCGTTCAGGAAGTTGAAGAGCGCTTCCCCCCCAAAATCTGAAACAAAGATAAAACGACACAAAATATTTTAACAGTCAGCAAAACAACTGCTTTATTTAGAAACCTGATTGAATCGTCTCTGGAAACAGGAACACTGCTGGGCTGTTCATCCTGCAGAAGACTGATCTCTTGAAGGCACTGTTGAACATTTCTGCTCAGTGGTAGCAAGTTCACTCGTAACTGAACTCCAAACGCTGGAGGTGATGTTTTAAAACCAGAAGCTTGTCCAACAGGCAAAACAAATAATCCAAAAAAAATACAGCGAGCGATTAAACCGAATGAAATGCTGCTACTAATGTTAACAGGTTGGTAGAAAAATCTTAAACCCAGACGTGGAGTCTAAATTAAGGAAATAATGCTGTTAACAGCGAATGAAAACAGCAGCATCTTTACCTTCACTGACTTTTCAGGCCTTCCTTTATGTCCAATAATGAGATACAACTTTATTTATCTCGAGGAAAATACACCCGTCAATAACTGTATTGCAAAGTTTTTTTTTATTATTTATATTGAAACCCATACACATCCTTTGAGGTGTTGATATGCAGAGTTAAGACAAGCGGTTTCATTCATTCACAGGCCGAGAGGAGCCACTGCACTTATCTGTTTGGTGCTCAATTTGATTTGAAGCTTTATGATCAAGTCAAAAGGATTTGTTCTGATCTCAAGTCCATCTGAACACAACGCTCACATGGACACTGGGAGAGTTCCTCCTGTTCGCACGGGCCGTGAAATGCCAACGAGATGAAAGATTAAATCCACAGCCTGCGCTCTGTGCAGAAATGTGTTTTAAAGTTAGTCTGAGAAAGAAAAAAATGAAGGTATCATCGTCCTGGTTGTTGCACGGAAGTTTACGTGACTTCCAGGACGCATCTCTGCTACACCTCAGCAAGGAGACATGAAAAACTGAATTCTGTACTTTAAAGACTCCATTAGATATTCTCTACACAGACTGCCAGCTTGGTCGTTATTTTGGGAGCTGAAAATTATCAAATCTCAAGACATGACGAAGAAATGTGTTAGCAAATTAACTACAATTCATATTTGAATTAAAAAAAAAAAAAGGAAAGATATTTTGAATTTTCAGAAGGTTTAAATAAAGACGGTCTACATTTCTACGCGTTCCAAGTCTGGATTTTAGTGTATTGTATTGTAACAAAAGTCAATGGGATTTTGAATGAGGTTTTCCGACTTCTGGAACAGAACCTGGAAGTCCTGATTTTACTTCGGCTCTCTATAAAGTTACAGAAATGCTAAACTTAGCTCCTGAGTCCGGTTAGGATCTATCAGACCTGCTGCTTGACGAGTCTGTCTTTGAGATCCTGAGAAGACCAGTACAGGAGAACGTGTGCACTCTGGACTACAACGCCTCTTTTACACCTGGACCACAAATAAATTGGGTTTAAAAAAAGCCAGAAAGAATCCAAACTTGCAAGGTCCGTTTATCAAAATAAGTGTCTGAACTGATCTTTTTGGCCGGTGTGTTGAGGGGAGAAAAAAAAAAGGCAGAATTTGAACTGCACTCACGATATATTTGTTTCATTCTTCACACGTGTGATTCTCGTGTGAACGCAACACCGTGAACGCCTTCAAGGAGTCTGTCGAAGACGTGTGCACCGTTATCTTCATTTATATGATTCATCAGATTGACGCGCTATCAGGGAGGCAGTGTGATCGGCCCGGTGGAAGATATGACGGCAGGCTTTTTATCCCGCCTTTAAAACAGGTGTTTACATTTCGTAGTTAATCTTAAGCATACTGAGGCCGTTCACGTCCAGTTCGGACAGGAGGAAGGATAAAAGTCACCAATAACTCAACTAACGTACAGCATGTGAGTGCTGTATTAAAGATAAACTCCTATCCTTTAAGATTCCAGAAATATTCCCCTCTTAACATTTTTGTTGAACTGCTGTTCAATATACAAAACCCCAAAAGACCCAAATGTAGGTCATGACTTGAGTTTCACTTTCATACGCGTCATTCTGTCTCTGTATGAGAGGCTCGTGTTCCTTTGCTCGTCACCAAACATACAGACTTTTATCACGTCACTGGTGAATTCAGCACAGTGATCCATCAACGAGTTTTAAATCCGATTTCATCAAGTATGTATGTTAGATCATAAGGAAAGAAATTGGTAAAACAACAGAATTCTCACTGGAGTTTGGTGCGATATTTTCTCATCTTTACAGAATGAAAGAAAATCTTTTTTAACGCATCAAGGCTGACCGAGGCCAAAAAAAAGCATCTTCTCCTTGTGTCACAGCAGCAATGAAGGAAGCCATTTTCAAAACAAAATCTCAAGTATAATCTTCAAAAGTCCGATTAGAATTGTCCAAAAGATTGACTCCTCTTCCTGAAAGTCCTCCTCTGCTGCCTGAGGGGATTTCTTTTTCTGATGTCCGTTTTCTGAAGTGTATGAGCCCTTATCGAACGGGTCCTGGGGAACCATCTGATCGTAAAACACCCGCATTTCAAACTCGCTCTCCTTGTGAGACGGGTGGCCGTAAATGCCGATGCCCACAGGCCTCGTGAAGTCCCCCGGCACCACCACCACATCATGGCCACAGGTGGCCGACTGCAGCTTGTAGGTGTCGAAGCTCGGCCGCAGGGTTTTATCCGACACGTAGAGGTCTGCGTCCCCCTTGAGGCTTTGCATGTGCAGGATGATTCTGCCATCGTGGTTGAGGCGCAGGTAGCTGTAGTTTCCGGCCCCGATGTGGCCCTGAACCACATGAAGCAGCACCCACTCTTCGGGGAGGCTGTCGTCCTCGGAGGGGCTCAGGAAGCCTCTGGCCTGGGACAACAGGAGTGCGACAACCAGGGCGCTGCTGCTCAGCATCATGATGAAGGCATCTGTCAGTCAGTCACCGCCTGGACGACACCAGACAGCCTGACGAGAAGACAAGAAGCTTTAAAAAGCACCTAAACAAAGAAGGTAAATAAAGTTGTTGTGCATTTAATATGACAACATTCAACTTATGATTTTCACAATTGATCAATCTGTTTAAACCTTTTTTCTCTGGGAAGTGGCAGTTGACAACTTTTCCACTTCTCTCCTAGCATTTCCAAGTGGTATCATTGTTTTCCTCAGAGGTTAATATTTTACTTTTTACTCCACTACGTCTAACAGCTTTAGTTCCTTTTCACAGTTTTCCCTCCACTTCCTGTTCAGTGTGAACCACGTGTCTCCAGATGGGTTGATGTTGAATGTTTGTGATAAACTGAAGGATGAAGTGTTTCTTTATGCGTTTTAAGATTCTCCTCCTTCTTAAACTAAATAAAGTCTTTAAAAAGCCTCTTGGATCAGCTGTAAAATGCATCGTCACAAAGCTGAAAACAGCCTGTTTTTCTAATCTCATGAAAGTTGACTTTTTAGAGACACGTGGTTCTCACAGGACATTTGTGTTTTTATCTGCTGATAATTTTTTCAACTAATCAATAATCGTTTAGTCTATTAGTCTATACATAAAAATGTCAAAAAATGGCCAACGCAAATTCACAGAGCCAAACGTGACGTCTTCAAACGTCTTGTTTTGTTGGAACAAAAATCCAAAACGCCAAATATATTAAGTTTACAATGATATATGTGGCAAAGAAAAGCAGGAAATCCGCTCATTTGAGAGGCTGAATATTGTTTAACCATTTCAGCTTGAAAAATTACAATTAATTGATTATCAAAATAGTTGCCAATTATTTTCCTGTTTATCAACTAATTGTTTCAGTTTTAGAGTTAAAACTAGCACAACCTTAAACATCTACAGCAGTAAAACACAACAAACATTAATGCAGCAGAAATATTAATCCAGAAACATCATATATAATATTAAACACTGACAGGGAACATTTTACTGCACAATGAGTACTTTTACTACTAATACTTTAAGTACATTTTTCTGATAATACTTTTAAGTTTTGAATGCTGGATATTTACTTTTTGAGGAGTTTTTTTACAGTGTGGTATTAGTACTTTTACTTAAAAATCTGAATACTAAATATAAAGAAAGTAAAATAAAATAATAAAATAAAAATACTCAAGTAGTGAACAAGCCATCAAAATTGTACCACGATTTGACAGTGGGGAAGTAATTAAGTAAATTTACTCGAGTACTGTACTTAAGTAAAGCACAAGTATGTCAAATTACACTTCAGTATTTCCATTTTATGCTATTACTTCCCTACATCTCAAATATTGTACCGCTTACTCCACTCATAGTAAAAACACTGACGGGGAGCATTTTACTGCACAATGAATACTTTTACTTTTCACACTACAAGTACATTTTGCTGTTCATACTTTTACTTAAGTAATG
>CALSCE010010695.1:665681-695478 GCA_943593645.1 Bovichtus variegatus | reverse complement strand
AGTAAAATATCTGAATACTTCCACCACTGAGTATTAGTACTTTTACTCAAGTAAAATACCTGAATACTTCCACCACTGAGTATTAGTACTTTTACTCAAGTAAAATACCTGAATACTTCCTCCACTGAGTATTAGTACTTTTACTCAAGTACAGGATCTGAATACTTCCTCCACTGAGTATTAGTACTTTTACCTTAGTAAAGGATCTGAATACTTCCTCCACTGAGTATTATTAGTATTATAAAGTCAAACATTAATAACCTGCTGCTGACGGTCTAACTGTCAGGACAGTTTAAAATAAACGGCTCGGTCTTAAATCTACCGGTGAGTCTGACCTTTGATACCTTTGATTATTAACGCGTTTCACACACCCGATAATCGCTTTAATGATCAGATCAATACTTTGAAACCAGATATATGTGAGAAATGTAATATTAAAAGTCCCGGTTTGCATTTAAAACACAGTTAGTGTCGATAACTTGACGTTGTATTTGAGGTTAATGCTAACCAGCTAACACCTGCCAGCAGCTCCAACATGTCCAGCCCAACTGTCAAACAATAAGATACAATAAAAGTATAATACGTGATTCTATAAATATTTGCTAACATTCCTGTTGGCTCATATTGTGATTAGCAGGAATCGGGCTAGCCCGAGCTAACAGCAAGCTACTTACTTATTGAACTAGGTTAGCTTCTTATCACACAGTTCAGTTAGCTATCGCGCGGCTAACGTTGCTAACTAGCGCTTCCAGTTTGAGCTAAATCCGCTCAAGTTTACAGAAAACAGTGGCTGCCGAATAACTTAAAACTTGATTAATTACGTTACGCATTGGTTATTAAACATGTATTTATGAGCAATTTAACACACCATTCTCGTTTACTTACACGGCTGTCATTTCCTAACCAACATCTTCGTCCAAACACAGAAACCTGCTCGAAACAAAGTTCACTTCTTCACTTCCTTTTCCTTTGACTCACCGACAGCCGAGAGCCGCTCCTGGCGCCACCTACCGGCGAGACGTGGTAACTGCACCACCAGGATATAGTAGCTGACTTACTCTCGCCTTGATAGAGTCAGTTACACACACCTCACACACTCTTCTGTTCCCAGACTTGTCCTCATGGGGTGATCTTACAAGATTTGGGCAACACCTTTTAGTATCTTAACTTTAGTTTTAAATAACACATCTACTGATGGACTAAACTTAATGACCAACATAATTAATTAAGCAAGGATAAGTGAATATTATGCAAACATTTGAATTCTAATAGGATATTTGAAGGCTATAGCTTATTTTGCATCTTTTGTTTTGACTGAATATTATGAAACGGAAATGCAAAGTTGTGTTTGTTTGCTTGACCCTGCAGGGATTTCTGACCCAAGGGCAGTGGTAGAAAGTAACAAAGTACTACTATCTACTAATTACTGTACTAAGCTACAGTTTTGAGGTTCTAGTACTTGAGTATATCCATTTTTATGTTACTTTATACTTCTTCTCCACTGCATTTCAGAGGGAAATAGTGTACTTTTTACTCCACTAACTTTGATATTGCAGATTCAGATAAATACAAAATATTATCAACAAATACAATGATTTATTATTATAGATACACAGCAGTATATGAAAAAGATATTTAAATTAGCTTCACCTTTAGCAAATTCAACATTAATCATGAAAACCATTATCATAATTCAATAATATAGTAAATATGTTAACTCTTTATAATGAGTACTTTTACTTTTGATACTTAAAGAACATTTTTAAGCTAATACATTTAAGAAAAATGTTGAATGCAGGTCTTTTTTTCCCCCCATCTGAAAGTGCTACTAAAGTAAAATAAGTGAATAATTCTTCCACCACTGCCCAGGGGTCGGGACAACCCTCATAAGTATAGTTCAAAAACTAAAACTAAAGATATAATCAAACAGAAATCAGAGTCACTGCAGTAGTTGAGTAGATTCCCACACTGGATTTCAACCCTGCTCCAAGCTTTCTTTATGTTAGTAACTTAATTTGATTAGACACATTTAGATAGATAGATACTTTATTGATCCCGAGGGAAATTGAGGAATTTAGGAATTGTTTAAGAATATGCACTATGCAAGCACAACAACTGAAAACAGTATTTTTTCTTTTTTAAGTTAAAAGAACATTTTTGTCCCCGCACGGGAACATTAGTTTCATTTTATCCCCACTTCTCTACCATTTACTGACGGCTCTCTACTATCTCCTATCAGATAAAAAAGCAAACATGCTGAAATATATAAAAAAATAAATAAATTCTGACACATAGCCCTCAAGATTAGGTAAAAATGTAGCAGCTGCAGAGCCTCCTGGTGGCCTCGAGGTGACTGCAGGTTGTTCCTCATCCCTCTTCCTTCATTTACAAAAGGAACAAAGTAGCTGCTACACACAACCTGGGAACTCTCATAGCCTCCGAGCTGAACCACAATATGAAAACTTCCACTTGTGCCCTTTACCGCATACGAGTACAGCAGAGGGATTTAGAGAGGCTAGATTTAGAGAATTAGAGCAGTGATGCACCAGAGAAGCGTCTTGTAGCGACTCATAACTATCATCAAGAGTTGCTTTATTGGACTGAAGTCAAAGCTGTCCAGATTCTCCTCTTCTATAAGTCAGAACCACAATCATATCCCACATGTTGAACTAAACGGATTCATTAGAAGAAAAAAACAAAAAACAGACAGAACATTAAACTTCGCTGCACGAGCCAAACGCTGCCTGAACAGACACTTTATGAAACCAAAATGTGTAGACATGTGAATCTTCTCTGTAATCACCTACATCAATCTGTAACCAATTTTATTCTCATTGGGTGTAATTCAGCTGTTATATATATGTACATGTTATTCATCAGTTTCAGTGCTGCTTTATCCATTTTGTAATCCAATATGATCATCTCCTCCCCTGACAACGTGAGATAATACAAAATAAATTACAAATCTGTTTCCAGGCATGCACACTCACACCTCACTCATAAAATCAACTTGTACTAATTTCACATCATTTGTTTTTATAATCCTTTTTCACTTTAATGAACACCAACTGTAGTTCGAAACAAAAACAAAAGAAACAAAAGAAACAAAAAGAAAAAACAACAACAAATGTTCCAGGTGGGGGTGGGGGGGGGGGGGGGGGGGGGGTGGGGGGGGGCTCTCGACAACAGGTTGGATGACTTGGTTGGTATGTTTTTCAAAAACCACATCAAATTGTAAATTCTATATAGATATACTCGCTCAACAAGTCTGCATAATCTGTCACATCAGATACATTTGACGTTATGTGGAAACCACCTATTATCACCACTTCAGTGTTAAATATTTACTGCAAACCAGTCGAACCAATTTAAGGCCTCCCAGTTTGACAGCAGGAGTCAAGTCGATCCGTCACGTCCACAAAGTCCGTTATTAAGAGGCGTTTCCTGATGTTACTACAGAATGAAAAAAGGCCCCGAAGAGTACTGTTGTGATCTTTTTTTTTTTTCATTTTCTTTTTTTTTTTTTTTTAACCCTCTCTCTCTCTCTCCTCAGAATATAAGATTATCTCAACATTTAAATAAATCACTGCATCTGATGTCTTATAAAACACGCTGATATCTTCATGTCATGGGGGGTTAAATATGCCTGTTGATGATTCAAACTATACAAACTCTGAGTGGACAGAGCTCGAGGGGGTTTTTGGGGAAGGGGTGGAAACAGGTAACCATGAACTTTTTCATTTAATTCTTTTTAAGGAACATTGTCTGCAAAAAATGCTTGCATTATACAGTTTACAATGTAGTACCATGCTAGCGCTGCTCACCTCGTCCTAACCATTTATTAGCAATGGAGAATCAGTGTTGTTGGAAACTACAACACACACACACACTACCGTTATTTACCCCATTCTGCCCAGGGGGCTTCGGCTTTCGCCCAATCACAACGCCCGGCAGAGAAGGAGGGGGGGGGGGGGAGAAGGTGTGAAAAACTAACTGAGCGGGAAGGGAAATTAAACAAAATAATTTGTTTGTACAGAAAACAAACGGAAGGAAACAAAGCAGCAAATGCAGAAAATCACGCTTCATGCATTCAAAAATGAGTGACAGCAGGGGGAGGGAGGGGGGAGGATTCACAGTTTTCTCAGCTACGACGCAGAGATGGAGGAGGGTGTGCAGACGGGGCAGGTGATGCAGAATGCGTCAGCAGTGATCATTACGAGAGACGCGGGTGTTTCTGCGACTTCGCTGGGCGCCGGTTTCATAACGTTACTTGTTGACTGGTGGAAGTGTCGTCTGCTCGGGGCAGAATGGGGTAAAACTACATTCCTGGTCTGACTAAAATGAATTTGCTTTGTTAACGTAGAAAGAGTCTCTTTGTGTTTCCAACACTTTGTTAAATTCTTGGCTTTGCCTTCTTGTTTCATACAGTTTCTTTAGAGAAATGAAGCCTGCTGTGAGTACGCTCTGGTCTCCCGCTCTGGTCTGTAGTGGGGGGGGGGGGCGGGGCAGCGAAGATGCGGGGGGGGCTGCGCCGGGGGGGGGGGGGGGGGGGGGGCTGGAGGAGGCGGCGGGGGCTGCGGCTCAGACGGGGGGTGCTTTGCGCTGCAGTAGATACTGAGAGATGTCGTCTGCGTCGCGCTTCAGCCAGGCGGCGTTGAGGAGGATGTTCTCACAGCACTGCTGCACCGTACGCTCGGCCGCCGGCGCCGGGTGACTCTCAAAGAAACTCTGGAGTGACAAACACACAGAGGTCAGTTTAAAAAAAGAAAGAGTCGATCTAATTTTATATTTGTTTGTCATTCTATCCAGGTTTATTGTTAGTTCTCGGTCTATTTGCCTGATTGTGAAGCACTTTGTGCTGCATCGCTCGTACTATACAAATCTCTCATTAAAACGTGCATTCAGGGATATTTTTGATATGCAGTAGTTATGTGGAGAGGTAAAAGTAAAGTGAGCATTACGTTTCATCCATCTGCTGTACAGAAACATGCATGTTACTGTTGTTACTGGGTAATGTTTGCAGTGCTGTGACGTGTACAGTGCTGTGGAAAGGAGCTTCCCTTACTGAAGTCCAAAGTCTCTATTGAGATGTTAATGTTGTGTGTTTGCTGGATGAGTAAGTAGATCTGGATATGCAGACGGTACAGACATATGCACATACTGCCCCCTAGTGGTGTGAATAGCTTAATGCCTCGGTTCTTTTTAACATCATTAAACTTCCAGGGGAAAAAAAAAAAAAAAAAAAAAACTTTATTCAAAAACAACAAATATCTGCAGAATACAAGTGAAGCGCTCTCACCTTTATTTCAGCAGCCATTTTGTCGATAGCAAATCCATCAACTGTGAGCTGCAAAGACACGTGAACAAGAAACTTGAGCTTCATAAACTCACACTGCAACATACAGATTTAGTTTCAAACAAAAGCAAACAGACGCTGAAGTTAGAGTCCAAGTCCAACTGCCTTGAAAATGAACCTAAATGAATGTTTCTGCTTATTCACCGAAATTAACTCTAGGGACATTTTTAGATTTTTACTTTTTCTTCAAATTTTGGTTGTGATAATGCATGGCGTGTACATTTTGGAAAGGGTGTGTTTTTTTTTTTTTCTTCAAATTTTGGAAGTTCAACTTCAGCTTCTCTAATAAGTCTATAATAAACTGTGTAGCCAAAAAATAGACAAAAATCCCTTTTGAAACACTAATAATAATAATAATAATAATAATAATAATAATAATAATAATAATAATAATGCTTTCTATACTATCAGGCTTTGAATCTCGTGCCCTGGCTTCAAAAGTATATAATAATAATAATAATAATAATAATAATAACAAAAAAAACAACCTAGCTTTAAGTATACAGAAAATGATTTCCCATAAAAAACAATGGTGTCACCATGTAAACAAACTGGCATTTAAAAAAAAAGTGTTAAAATCCTGAAAATAAATAAAATTTGGTAGTTATGATGTTGGTTAAAACTCTATAGAAATGGAAAATATTCATTTTATGGCCGTTTTTTTTTTTTTTTTTACCTGGACAGTGTTTGTCCTCCAAGGACAGAGCAATTATTCTAAGTTTTTTTTTGTGAAGCACAAGGGTTAATCTTACACCGACACATTAACACATGACCCCGTGCAGAAGCAGCAGGACTGTCTTTACTTACCTTGATGAGCCGTGATATGAGGAAGCCGCCCTGGTAGCGGTTGTAAAGCTCCTCCCAGTTGTCCTTGACAAACTTCCAGGCAGCTTTCCGGCCTTGTTTACTGCTTCCAGCAACGCCCCCGATTACTGACACCGTGTCCTGGGGACGGACCTCTTCCTGTCGGGGAGAAGACCCAGAGAGAGGTTAGCTGGGGAGAGGTTTGTTCACTGCTGCAGATCAGCATCTCACTTTGAAAAGCAAAAACTCAAATCTCTACTGATGTTAACTTCCTGTATTATTGTGGTTAGTGCCAAATAGTTTTTTTTGCAGTGTCAGTAATCATTACGCCTGCAAACAGCACTAAAAAGATCTCTGACCTCAACGTCCAAATAAAAAAGGAGAAACAGAAACTGGGTCAGACTTTATACAAGTATAACAGCACACTCAAAGTGCCACTTTGTCACCCAGCGAAACAAAAACAAAACTTTTGCAGCATGCGGTAAACGTGTTCATGTACCGAGAGGGCGAAGCTGAGGACTTTCTGGATGAGGTCGGGGGCAGAGATGGCGCCCAGCACTCGCTCGATGCGGTTCTTCTCCTCCTGCATGTCTGCTTGTTTGTGGAGCTAAAAAGGTGGAGCGACAGATATATTAGAAGGAACCAAAGAGATCATTAAAGAACAATGAGTGAAAGAAGAACAATGAATAAATCTGGTGCTGTGAAAATTGTACGTTTGTGTCGTCTGTTTGTAAATTATCAGGGTGCCTTTGGTTTTGAATTGCTTTAAGCTAAAGTTTAATGCAGCTGTGTGTAGCACTTTGGGCCAAGAAAAAATCCCCTCAGGGAAAATAAAGTACATCTTAAAATAATCACCCCTTTTATTGTTTATATTCAAATTTAAATATCTTGAATATCTCTAAACGTTTTCTGTGTGTAGCGTGGTGGAAGACACGATTACATTTCATTGTGCAATCCTGTATTATATAATGAGAATAATAAATCCTTTTATTCTTTTAGGGTGATATTTTAACGTTAAAGCACTCAGATTTGTGTAATTTGTCCCCGAACAGCCTGGTGTCACAGCCCAACATGTTCCCAGCAGTCTTACCTTCAGCATCGTGTCCAACGTGGTGCTGTCTCCGTGCTTCAGCACTGTGAGATACACCTGCGGAAAACACAAATACAGTCAAAACAAACATTAACTTTTCAATATTAAACAAAATTTAACTGTAGTTTGTGACTATAATATGAATACTGCAAGATGTTAGCGGATTACAAAATACAGAGATTGACCAAATACCACTGTCTTATATCAGGTTAAACTTTTCGGAAGACACAAAATTTAATCATTCATAAAATAATAAATACAAATGGACACTATGAGAAGCACTTTGGACTTTGGGTGGGCGGTGCAACTCGTATAAACAGCTCAGGGGTAAAGACGTGTTAAGGTATGTTGACGTTGCATTTTAATGGTCACGTGAACTACAAGTATGAGCCAACAGCCATCAGCACGAAGCTGCCACTGCAGCCGAGGACTTGAATCATGCTGCAGAGAGCAGGGAAAGAAATATGACAGCATGCATTTTCATTTGATATTAAAACAAAGTGTGAATTTGAATGCAAAGAATAAGACAGAGGCAGGACTTCAAAGAATTCACAATAAGATAAAAAATAAAAAAAGGTTTCAGTCATATTTTGGAAATGGTTGGAGTCAGATGTGGAGTAGAATGCAATTCATCTTTATTTAAATTTTCTTTTGCAAGAGAGCGTTTATGAATGTTTAATAGGTTGTTTTTAAGAATCCCACACATTGCCATTTTTCTTTTCTTTATCCCTTTGTGTTTCATGATCTTTCTGTTGTTTTTATCTGCTTTTTTTTGTGAAGCACTTTGCAGCCTTGTTAAGAAAAGTGCTATATAAATGAAGTTAATTATTGTTTACTACAAAACAAAACATTGGAGCATGAAGGCCGTTACAAAACGCTTGTGACCACGGTCCACGTTTTATTTTGCTTACCGGGCTCCGGAGGTCTGCAGGCAGGACCTGCTTGCACTCCACGTGGTCCCTGAATCTCCGTCGGGCCTCCTCCAGTGTGGGCTTGTGTCCTGCCTTCCCCAGCTTCCCCAGAACCAGACCTCTCAACAGGGCGTCCAGGTGACCTGCGGGACAAAAACCGGAGTCACTGAGGTTTGGGCTAAACTATACGTCATCCCAGGGTGAAAAAACAAAACACAAATCACAGATGAGGAAGATTCGAGCTCCTCCTCACCTTCCCCTGGTTTGCAGTCCCAGCCGAGCTCCAGGCCGATGGGGGTGAAGAGGTCCCGGATGAACTCCTGGATCTCCTCGTGGAACTCGGTGTGGGACAGCAGCGAGGACAACACTCCCAGGTTGCAGCTGAGGTCGCTCCACACCGTGTAGTTGGGCTCGTTGACAAACGCCTCCATCAGCTTCAGCACCTCCACCGTGCTGATCATCCCTGCACGAGACTGAAGCCAAACAACAAGTTCAGAAAATGCCTTTCTGATTCTCAAAACTGAATAGTCTTGAAATAGAATAAAGGCATCAAGCTTTCGGGAAGATAAGTTTCCTCTCATGTCCCCTTTAAAGTCTAAAACTGCAGGTTTTATAAAACAAGAGCAGCAGAGGAAACATTTGAATTATTGGTCTAAAATTTGAATGAACTCCTGCTGTAAACCACTTAGTAACAAACAAGACACATTTTCCTGTAAGGAACAAAAGGAGTCAATTTGATCTAAAAAATGTCTACTTATAAAAATCCGAAGAAAGACACCAAACCTGATTGCTGATTAATGGAAGATGTGATAATAAACTTCCTGTGAGAAGTCTGACCTATCGACTGACAGAGTATTCACAAAAACTGTTTCCCTACGTCAAGACTCTACATCCAACAGTAAACATCCGCGTGAGGACAGGAACGATTTAAGACAAAAAGTTTAATGTAGTAAAACCAAATCAATATTGTTCAGTTTAAAAATCACCAGAAGTCTGGAGTTCAATAAAGAAAGATTTATGATGAGAAGACATTTGATCCTCTGATCTAAATATTGCTGCCATCTGTCATCGCTCAACTCGATGTTGAATAAGAATTCAGATTGAAAAGAAGAAGCAAAGAGCATGAAAGTGTGACATGAAATCTTGTATTCAGATAAGATGAAGATGAAAAATAAACGCCGTCCGTGTGCCCTCTTGACTTGAGTCGTTTGTTTTCCTCACGTCCGTTTCTCTTCTCTGAACAGCCAAAGTTAGTAACCAATTACTTATCCCAAGATGCATAAAAACAAATGACGATTTGATTTAATAAATAAAATATCTTTAAATTGTATTTTAAAAATCGCAGAGTTCGGTTTTGGTGCACTTTATCATCTTGGTTTCTCAAAAAAACATTTACAAGAGTATGGAAACGTTTGGATTTCAGTAACAACGCCAAACCATTAATGTTAGGAATCTTTTCCTAACAACAACAACTTAAGTTGAGTTTGCACTCGTTTGACTTTGTTCCTCTTTCACAAATGCCAAAATCGGCAATCATCCCTTACTTTCCCCATTTCAGTCTGCCTGTCCTCGTCTGCACCATGTATTTGTTTACACTGGAAGGGAATTTCCATGAAGAAGGAAAAAAAAGGAAATTATTGTTTTATTGCCCAGCAGTAGGGCTGTGCCTGTGCGTGCGTGTCTCTCTTCACCAGGGAGAAGAGGTCGTTCTGCAGGCCGAGTCGGTCCACAGGCTGCAGGCTGAGATCTCTGACGCCCGGCAGCAGACTCTCCAGCATGGACGAGCTGTACTGGATGCGATAGAAGCCCACAGTGCCGGGGTTGATCTGTAAACAGCAGGGACACAACGGGGTCAGAATGTGGAGGGTCAGAGAGAGTGCTCTTATCCAGCTTGGCTTAACAGGAAGTGAAACAGCCTCATCCCAACGCTAATGCTTAAGGGTTTAGGCAACAAAAGGCTTGATGTGGCCAAATTTGCCAAAACACGGATAATTCTGACTTAACAGTGGAAACATTAGGAGAGAGATGACTTGAACTGAACTGTAGTTTAGCCTCCTGAGTCTGGCTCGTAGTTTAGTTGGTAACATGAACGTGAAACCAGCCGAGCCACAGGATTGGAGCAGATTCAAGGCATTATTTATACATCAGCTGTGTAAAGCCCAATGCATTTTCAACCCTTTCTTTACACCGTTTACTTCCAGATGACTCTTAGTTCAGACAGAAACATCATCAACGAGGGTTGGGCCAGTGAAAAAATGTTTAAACTGCTTTGATACTCTGCAGCCGCTCCCGAGCTGAATACAAGAGGCTGACAGCCCATGAAAGAGAGCGTAGCGACTGAACAAATGAACGTCTAAGCTGGCTGCTGATGAACTTAAGAACACGTAGCCCCACTTTACACGTTGCATCGTCTGCTTTTCTGCTCACCTCTTTAGTTGGCTTGAAATCCAAAATGTTTCCCTTCCATGTTTCCAGACGCAGTTTTACTTTTCTTTGAGACTAATCTGCCATGTTTCATATTGCTCGTTGCCGATGTGGACTACTTACTAATTTGTCAGAATGTGTCATAATGAAAAAAATGCCAGTTCAGCCGGTTTGAAAAAAATCTAACTGGTTTAAGTTCGTACACCGGACAGGACCGGCAAAACCAGAAATCAACAGCTGCGCTAACCTGCAAGTTAAACCCATGAACGCCAATTCAAGTTCTTTCTAAATTCACACTCCCAAATGACCACAATAGAAAAAGATTAAATAATATAACGGACTAAACTGTCTCTGACAGAAGTGTGGGAGAGTCTGATGACTACTTCCTCTCCAACTCTTCCTCAGACAAACAGGAACTCCAGCATTTGAACTTTGTTTAAACTTTTCACTTTTCATGAAAACAGACTCTTGTGATTCAGTCAGCTCCAGACACTGGAAACTGTGTTTGGTAAAAAGTTTAACTTCACTCCAAAACTAAATTGATGAAGTCCGAGATAAACTAAAGCATCTACAGCTGATGTTGGCGGGTCTGGGACTTGACCTCACCTTGATCCACTGGTCAGGGGCGACGCCGCTCAGGGTGATGGTTGTCTCGGGTCTGTCCAGCAGAACCTTGAGCTTGGTGCATTTGGGGTCCTCGCTGGTACAAATACTAATGGGGACCATCCAGCTGGGACAATCCTCACCTGTCCAACACACAAGTCAAGGAGACAATGAGAACGGCAACATGTCAGTCAAAGAAAAAGACAAGATAACATAATCCTTTATTGATCCACAGAGGGGAAGCTGAGGCACAGCACAAGAATAACTAGAGATAAAGAAAGAAAGTAAATAAAAGGTCAAATGAGAGCAAAAAGTAAAAAATTTAATTATACAAGAGCAATTAAAGACATAATTACAAGGCAAAAGTGATTAGCAGCAGCAAAGTCAGCCAGGTATAGTGTACGCAACCAGCACACACACAACATATAATATAATTAAGTTATGAATTATAGCAGTATAACATATTCGCATAAAATCAAATATAATATAGAACGAGTTTAGTGTAGTATAGTATTTAATAAATAATTATAGTACAATATATAATATAATAGAGCTGCAACAATTAGTCGATCGACAGAAAAATAATCTCAAACTATTTTGAGTATCGATTGTAAAAGAAATTTCAGAAAGTTTTCAGCCTCTTAAATATGGGGATATAAAGCTTTTCCTTGGTTTTATATAATATTAAAGTGAATATATTTGGGTTTGGACTGACAAAACAAGACATTTAAAAAGACTTTAGAAACCAAAACGTTTCATCAATAATGAAAATAATTAGTTACAGCCCTAATATAATATAATATAATATAATCATAACATATATTAACCCTGTGTCTGGTGTTTGAGTCCCACTTAACACTGCACGACGGCTTTAAACTCACCATTGTGTGGTCCACTGGCACAGAACTTCTTCTGAGATAACTTGACGATGCGGTCTTCACCTTGCTATAAACAAACATCACAGTCAGTGCGAGTGTGTGAGCATCAACAAAAAGAAAAAAGGGAGAAATGTAGAACAAGCCACTGACAACGAGCTGGGGAATTTCCCCGTTTAGTAAGTATGAAAGAAGTAAAGCCGATAAATAATAAACTGAAATCAACCGGCAGTTCAGTCAGTGAACAAAATGTCCTTGTGGAAGATTTAGCGGCTCGTGCCCAGTGAAGCTCACCTGCTCCTGTTCCACTTCTATTATCGGGAAGCCCATCTGCTTGGTCCACGAGCTCATCACTGCAGCGATGGGTTTTCCACTGGCCTGTTCCAGACAGTCCCATAGGTCCTCTGTGGAAGACACCAGGGAGTCCAAAGGATTAGAAAACTAGGAAATCTAATTACACAGCAGTTTCTTTTTTTTTTTTTTTTTTTTACAGAAAAATATTTCCTTACCTGTCGAAGCATTTTTATGTTGGAACTTCAAAAGATAGGCGTTCATTCCTTTCCTAAAGTCCTACAAAGAGAGAGTAAGAGGTGAACCTTAAGGGACAATATATAAAAGATGGAAACAATGCTGCACGTGTTGGACAACAAACCTCGTCTCCTGTGTAGTTGTGCAACATGCGGATCACAGATGCTCCTTTGCTGTAGGAGATGGCGTCAAAGATTTCATCCACCTCTGACGGATGGCCCACGTTCACCTGGAGCACACGACAAAGACGTGAAGCAGGTGTTGACATACACTACAGTTCAAACGCTAGAATGACGCTTTTCTTCTTTCCATCAATAATGGCTGTTTTAACAAAGAGATTAAAACAAGTATAATTAAAGATGCTATAAGACAGAGGAGAATACTGTTGGAAATTGGATTTGTTTATTACAGTTTCTCCAGAAAAGTGCGCAACTGGGCTCTAAATATTTGGAGTTTTTTCTTTGGGTTTAAACTGTGATTGTCAGTCCAGAGTATGTTCAGCTGATATTCTCTGATCCAGCTCCATCAGAGCTGCTAACACTAGACTAACCTTCTGTTTCTACTGTGAAGTTTGGAGAATATCTTGATAAAGCAACATGTTGCACTTGACACTGAAACAGGAAGTTGTTCTTATTTAAATCTGCACATGTTGATGCTAAGCTTCCAGTTTATTTTACCAACGACTGCTGATTTCTTCTTCTTATTGAACTGTTGCTCAGAGATCTTTGTCTCTTTCTGTCCTTTACATTGTCAGGCTGGTCGAACCATTTTTATTCTCCATGTACAAAACAAACCTTCATACAAAACAACATCTTTTTGTTAAGGACTTTCTACAACCTAACAGCCTGAGAGATCATTCAAACATACAGTCGTCCTCTCAGACGTCTGACTGGAAACATAGATTTTGTGGCAGGAGAAACAAACCTTTCAACCATAGTTCATCTTATTATATACTTAACCAGTGCCTGTCACCAGCTCAATAAAAACCTTCATTATAATACATAAGGGGCGGGATGTCCATTTTGCCAACATAATTACATAATAATGTAATAACTGTAAAATAATTACAACTGTAAAGACGAGATTATGCATCCTGGTGGAGTGATCATAACTGTAGTCACTAGTAAAAACATTCTCCCCTACAGACTACTTGAGCCAGCAGCTGCTCATTTCATAGTGAATCCCTCCACAGCTCACCTCTATGGGATGGCTGCTGTCCAGTGCGTCCAGGTCCAGAGCGCGGGTGTAGTCGGCTGAGACAAACTGGGTCCAGATGTCGTACTCTGGGAAGCAGTGGTCCACACACAGATACTCGATCCAGGACGCAAATCCCTCATTAAGCCACAGGTGGGTCCACCATTCCTGTATAAAACAAACAAGATGGCATTGTGTCCTCCAAGTCTTTAAAAAATATCATCTCCTACATTACAAACACTAACATTGAGTTGAGAATTGAGTTGGATTGAGTTGGAACACAATCAAACAAGGAGAAATGGCTAATCTAAATTGTTGTTCACTTAAACCTAATTATGCTGTACTCTGGTTTAAAAAAGAAAAAAGGAAGATCTGCAATCTGACAACAGTGCGACACAGAACAGGTGCTCCTGATTCACAGGTAAGCGGTTGGCTGAGCACGACGCTTGCCATTTTATTTTGCTAATTTAATGGTTTGAGAGCTGCTGCTCAGAGACAGCGGGTGTTTTACGACGAGTTAACAGTCTCACTTCAGAGAAAGAGCGGCAGCTGAGATCAGGTTGTATTCTACCGTTAGAAGAATATTTCCTTTCTTGACATTTTGTGAGTTTGCTTTGTTTAGTTATTACACTAAAAAGCTAAGAGTTCGTGGAATGTAGAAAACTTGCTGTTTAACAGTCATTTTTTAACTTTAAAATACGACTTAAGCCATTAGTTAAAGAAGGTGACGTCATGGCCCAACCCTGGCACACGCCTCTTCAGTATAGACATTAACACAACATAAGATTAGTTTAGGTTCTTATTATCCTGGTTTCTTCACTTAAAAACATTTTTCTCTTCCTCATTTGTTTTCATATACTTAAGAAACAGTCTTTCAGTTTGTGCTCCAGTTTAAAAAAAAATTATTTCTATTAAGAGTTTTGTGCCATTTCTATGATTACTATTGTGTTCAAAGCTGCTCACGAGATGCATTTGTATAAATGGGTGTCCGACATTATTTTTCAGTCACAATCAGCTGATGGAAGATTATGGCTGGTTACCATGGTGACCAAGTTTCCGAACCACTGGTGGGCGAGTTCATGTCCGACCACCAGCGCCACCCACTGCCTGGAGGACGAGCAGGAGTTTTTCGGGTCGATTAGCAGAGCCGTCTCCCTGGAAAAAAAAAAAAAAGAACAGAGAAGTGGAGATGAACACGGAGACACGATGAAGGTCGACACTTCCTGTGAACACCAGCAGGTCTCCTTCCATCAGCTGCTGGGCTGTTTATTAAGAAAGCCGGCATGCAGGTGGCTGTAGATGGTAGGTGTATGGAGCCTGCTGCTGTATGCTAATCTCATGCCACCTGAACACCTAACAGGAGGCAGCACGTCCAGCGAACCATGAAGCAATTAAAAAGCCATCAGAGCCGTCAGCCAAAAAGACACATGTGCAACAACAACCTTTTTCTTAAAGAAAGGAAAAACTTTTAACTCAATGAGACCTGGAGCTGCACAACTACAGGCAAAAAAAAAAAAAAGTTCCTCGTTGATTAATCAGATAAGTGATTAATTATGAAAATAATCACTGAAGTCTATAAAATGTCAGAAAGTAGCAAAAAACCATTAACATTTTCAAATGACTTGTTTTTTCCTGATCAAAACCAAAAGATATTCAGTTGACATCGATATAAAACCTCATATTAACGGTTGCCTTTTTTTTTTTTCATCTCTACCAAGTTAAAATGAGTGATGTCAAATAAGCAAACATTTTTAAAATCTTGATTTTCAGACTTATTTCACGTGATTAGTGCATCAAAGATTAATATCTTGACTATCTTCATCTACACAGAACATTCTGGGTGTAATAATTATACTTTACTGCTAAATATGCCAGTATTAAATGATTCCGAAAACAAAACCAACAATATACAATTACATAAATTCACTTTTGACATCAGAAAAAGGTACATTGACATAGTTCAAGAGGAATTCAAAGCTCACCTATAGGTAACAAGGCCCCAGTTTTCCATGGCACCTGAGTGGGAGGAAGCAGAACGTGTTTTATTTTCAACATCTTCAGTGGAAAATGTCGCAAATTACTCAATGTTGAATGGACAGATACTCACCAGCAGCAAAATCAGCGATAGCTATTAGATCGATTTTAGGCAATGGATAAGGAACACTGAAGTAGGCTTTATAGAAAGGTAAGGTCTTAGTTGCAACCTGCAAATAAAGCAAAAAGCAACATTAAAAAAAATGTAAAGTGTATTTCAAAGTACGCAAATAATTTTAAAACGGTACGCTCTTTAGTTGTTTTTTTTATACAGCAAGACTAAAAGGAGACACAAAAGATCACACAGATTCAAACTATTCAGGATTAAATTAATCATCAAATGCTGGTAAATATGTCCGTTCTCCTTGCATTTTTCTAGAATTGTGTATAATTCTTAGTGCAAAGGACAAAACATCAAGTGAATCCACAAATGTTTGCTGTCTGGAAATTATTTGAAAGAGTTTCCACAACATTCTCACCTCCAGCGCAAATTTCCCTTGTTCTGCCTTCCCGACAGGCGTGTACACGCGTACCGTTATACCGTCGGATGACTGGCCCTCCACATAATCATATTCACCGATGACAAAAGCTACAAGGTATGTGGACATGATGGGTGTGGTGGCAAACTTCACTTCCACCAGGTTTTCATCCTCCGGATATGGCTTTCGATCAATGACATTCTGGAAAAAGGGCGAGAAAGAGTTAACGAGCACTGAAACAGATTACTGCATTTAACCATTATTTATTAGAACATTGTGCTAAAATAGGAGTTTTTGTCACAGATCATTAGTCATGAGCAAAAGCTTCACTTCTGATTTCTCTCTTTTGGATCAAACAGACTAAAAGTCTAAAACCCCATGAAAAGTCCAAAACCAACAATGTCTGTCAGTGGTTCTCAGCTCCAAGCCCATTAGTTCCTACTGAGAATGGAAACATTAAAAAAAACACCTCATAAATATATAGTTCACAGGAGGAAATAGTGCATTTGTGGGGACTATTTGCAGCAGCGGATTAATCCACATTTGGTGCTCTAGTGAGTATTTGTGGCAGCAGGACGGTGTGTGTGTGTGTTCATGGTAATGAAGGAACACGTCACACAGTGCAACAGTGTGGCTCATTCAGTTTCTTTTTTTATATACATTTTTTTTTTTTGGACAACAATGCAGCTTTATAGCACAGAGGAAGAAGCTATCAGGCTTCGATACACACACAGTACGTGTCAGTAGAATCACTTCTTTGTTGGTTTTGCCGTTTTATGGGATTTGCTAACAAAAAAGAAAGATTCACCAGACTTATCCTTTTAGCATCAATGTTGCATTGATAGCCAGTAGTTATCCAAGTACTTGAAGATATCTTTCACAATCTGCACCAGCGTGTAAACCCTCATGTTACCACAAAGTATCTACTGAACAGCATCTGCACACAGTAAAGCTCAATGTAGTATTGTTTTGCACTGGACTTTAAAAAGGTCACAGTAGACTTGCTGAGAAAATAAATTTCAGCAGGACACAAAAAGGTCAAGAGCTGGACTGGCATCAATCTGTGGAACGCTTAGTCCTGCTGGCCAAAATAATCAAATCCCCTTCACTTCTGCTCTGCACAGGACGGTCTGGAATCTGTCTGTTACGATCGTTATTCGTCTAGAATATATAACACAACAGGATTGGACATAAAAACCCTCATTATTAAAAAACGGCCTGCATTCATGTCATTCATATTCAGTCATCAGAAAGACCCAAATTTAGCTTTGTCGTCACCACCCAGACGAACCGCGTTGCCTGGAGGGCTGATGTTGTTAGAAATAAACTAAGCCAGATGATTTTTTTTCTGATGCAATTTGGCTGCAAACACCTTAAATTAAAAATCCCTGAGTCTGTAAGAAAAACACACACGACATGTTTGTTCAGGAGAATTTGTCTTACAATGACAAAAAACCCTCATTGCACATGTACAGGAGATGCATTTCACATGTGGTTAAACATAATAGCCAGAGGTTAAATATGCAGTGACTGTCTGCTGCCCTCCATTATGCAAGCTATGAAGAGAAAAGAGAGGGAAGAGAAGGAAGAGAAGGAAGAGAAGGAAGAGGAAACACACACAGACAAGAAACTGGGCAGCAGAACGTCACTCTGGCAGTCGGGGGAGTTTCTCACAGGGAGGAGTGAACATATGACACGTACCATATTTGACAAGGCTACTCGGTCCTTGGGAACTATCAGAGCGATGTCAAAGGTGGCTTTGATAGCTGGCTCATCCCAACAGGGGAAAGCTCTGCGAGCGTCTGTGGCCTGGAGGAGGAGCAGAGAGAGAGAAAGGACACAAACTGAGAGCCTGTGTTTTCGACCCAGATGAGTCCAGTCCGGGTTCAGATCTAGCGGAGGTGAAATGCAGTTCACAGCCGCCATCTAAAATGCATCTTAAACTCTCCGCTTGCTGTGATCATCTCTCACTCGCTCGGTCACATTTGATTTACCAGTGCCTGCTCAGACACACAGGTACAGAGGACTGTAGAAGGAGGTTGTTTGCATGTTGGACATAACTACACAGAAAAAGAACCCCTTCAAAAATGTGGATGAAACGGGTAAAAAAAACAAAAACAATTGAGACTTATCGGACTTAAAACGGAGTCAAGTTGTGTCGCATGTGTTCACATACTTGCCACTTACATGCAGAGTCTGATTAATGAGACTTTTGAATTCTTGAGCGCATCACTATGACGCTGACACTTTACTTTCACTTACTGTTTTACTGCCTGTTTACGTCCGCACATATACACCACATGTAGTGTGCATTTACTACTTTAATGTTTACATTACAGATTATTCCTTTTGCAGTTACTGTACACCCGTCTAGTAGAGCTCGACCGATACTGGATTTCGTGGGCAGATGCCGATACCGGCTCCTAACTCTATTAGGTAAAAAAAAATTTTATTCAAATGAAGACCTATGTACAATCATTTTATTTATTTATTTTTTAAGGGCAATAACGTCTTCAAATATGATGACATTCAAAGCTTCACTCAAAAACCTCAATAGATACTTTGAATGTAAAAAAAAAAAGACAATAGGTACAGCCCTTTGTCTAACACAAATATATATTATATATGGTAGACTATATTTTATCCATATATTTGAACTTCTGCAGCATTTTTTATGTCTTGAATTCAAGATTTTTACTTGCATGATTTTTATTTTCCTACATATTTAATGAGCATTGTTGAAGGAAACGTCAGATCCAACAACTGCTTCTCTGTCATTGTTGTGCATCAAGACAATAAATAAACTTGATGAGAATTCTATGAAAAAATAAATAGGATATAGAGAGCGAGAGAGGAAAATTATTTATAAGAACTATTTTTGGTCCTCCCGTGTGGTTCGGGGTGCGACAGCTTTCACATTATATCACCATGTTTTTCCATGTACAGACATTATTTGGGTGGCAACCGAAAGACCCATGCCAACCTAAAGACCTGCTATTTTCACTTATAGTTGTCCTTTCGAGTCAAAGTGACACAGAATGTCATTTTGCAGTGTGAGCAGCGGCAGACTTTCCCTTTGTTATACGAGCAGGCAGCACTACAGTCGGTGGCAGGTAAAAAACCCTGTCAGCGGTTTTTCAGAGCAGATGTACTGAAAGCTTCAAATTTAGTTGAGGCATTTGTAGCCGTTTAAATTAAAAGCCCAGAGCCTACGATTTTAGTACATAAAAGGGATAGGAGCCTTTCATTTTTTCCAGTTGGGAGCCTGAAACAGCCATTATTATTATTATTATTATCATCATCTCCCTCACCCCAGGTGTGAACATACTGGTGTTGCTGGTGACCAGTTACTGCAATTCATTACAGCTTCTCCCTGTGTTCATTTCATATTGTCCGAGCTTCCAAGTGTGTACCAAAACACATAATGTGAGCAAGCAAATACACAAAACTTGTGAAGAGTAAGTTACTCTGAATAAGATTACTCTATTTGTAACTCAGTGACTAAAGTAATCGCATTATACTTTACTGTTATTCAGGTTTGCTTCCCAGAAACCATACCAGTCATTTTCATATTGTTCAGAATTTGCCTCTCGCAAGAGAAACGTGTTAATCAGATATTTTTTGCTGTGCTCTTCATTGTCGAATACGTTCAGAACACCTTTAACCCTGCAGCTTTCCGAAGTCAGAATTGTGAGGTTACATCTGACAATTTTTCCATCTTTCCCAAAACCAAAAAGCACGCGCACTTCAAGCAGTAACAGGAAAAGTGTGTCATTTTGAAAGTATTAAAGTAGGCTGGGCTTGGACTCTCTCACGCTCTCTTTTTCATTCTTCACACAACTACTTCTCACTTTTTGTGTGCAGATCTGAGAGCAACACTATGAGGGTCAGGTGACACTTCCTACTAACTATTATGTTGTCTTTAAGCCATTGTCAGTGCACTGGACTGAGCTGAACTGCTAAGTGGTCATACTGGATTTTAGGATTGATTCCAAAAAAAAAAAAAAAAAAAAAAGCTCAATAATAAATTACATAACATTATAGGCTATTTTTGGGGGTAATTACCTTGAAGTGTAATGTTCCAACAACAATATACAGATTTTAAAACTGAAGTAGCTGATCAGTATGTGACGTAACAAGTCTGTCATCAACCCGTTTCAACGTTCAGCAAACAAAAATTATTCAGTTGAGAGCTGCTGAGAAGTCCATCTGTATTTTCTAAATTGAGTAAATAATTACAATGAAAGACATTTATTTGTTGAGTCACTTTTATGCTCACTCCCTTTCTCTTTAGTCCTCAGTCAAGTTCCAACTTGGTATCAAAACATATCTGCGTGTTTGGAGGATAAATCAAAACGTATATCCTTGTGAGCATGCATGGGAGACCCTCGGTCATAACTTTATCTTCCAGTGTGCACGCACAGTGGTAGAAAACATGATGCACACAGCATGTGGACATCCTGCAGGTTCTAATGAAAGCCCCGCTGTCAGTCAAGAGTGGCCTGCCCTGGTTTTCACGCATGTCAACACACAGTAGCAATCTTCAAAACATACATACAAATAGAGTAACATTTGAGATATTGCCTCATCATTAGGAGAGTTCTGTAAAAACAAAGAGTCACATGACCATCACGCCCTCATATGTTGCAACACAGGCAAGTCGTGGGTTAAGCAACACATTCAACTTTCCTAAAAGGAAAAGATCCCATAGAAGTTATTAGCTTACCTCAAACTGTGTGACAGCAGCGTAGCGGATCTCTCCGGCAGCAGATGTATATTTACTTCTATAGAATCCCTTCATTTTGTCGTTCAGCTCCCCAACAAAGTCTATCTTCAACGTGCCGGAGCCTGGGGGGGGTATATTGTATTTATACATTTATTTTCTTCAACAGCATTAATGACAGAATAATGTTAAACAGCAGAGACAAGTGGACTGCCTTCTTACCTTTCTGTAAAGCGCTAGGAAATGACAGGGTGACTTTCTCATCCTCATTTTGATAGTTGAATCCAGTCGCATTAATTTCTAAAAAAGAGAGGAAGACGAGGCATGAGAGCATGATGAGTATGCAATATTGCCTTTTCCTATTTCAGGAATTTATACATTTTCACTTATGACAATTTTACTAATAAAAGAGGAAAGAAAGCTGACAAAGTGGGACCCTCACCTTCTCCTCCCTGCGGTGCAAAGGAAGCTGTAATGATGTCGATGTCAGCACAGTTCATCACAATCTGATTTGTGGCTTGTGTAACCTGTAAATATTGACATAAAACAGCATAATTAATAGTTTGATAATCTCTGTGGTGCAATAATTTCAATCCCAATCTGTTTGAAAAAGATGAACAGGGTTTCTCCACCTTTTCCAAAATCAAATTAAATTAATTTTTCAAGCATTTTCAAGGTGTATTTTTTTTTAAGATTTTCTGTGTTCAATTATTCTATACACATTTACGCTTATTTAATTCCTTTTATCTATAAAAAATAAATACATTTTAAAAAAGCACACTATTCAGTCAGATAGTGATTTACTATGCAAGTAACTTCCAGCACTTTATTTAAAAACCAAACAAGTTTCAAATCTTGAAAACACAGTAAAATTCAAGTGTTTGCAAGGATTCCCAGCACCTGTACGAACGCAGGACGCTGGATGAAGTTTAAAGAAACTAAGTGTAAAGCTCGATGAAACTATCACCAGAGTATGTAAAGAAGCCAGAGTGTTTTTTTTTTGTGTTTTTTTACTACTCCAACTCTGATGGTACATCCACACAATGAACATCAGAAAGCTGAGACGGGAATGAATCTACCCGAGCTAAAAACCAGTTGGGGTAAAAGAAGGAAAGTGATAAAAACAAAGAATGGAAGACAGACGATGGGTCTTCTGACCTGTGATGTGAAAACAGTGGATGTGACTGCACAACTTATTGAGGGTGAAACACAGTGGCATACTTGGATGCGATGCAGTTTTGTTTTTTTTATAGAAAGGGCAGTAATAGTGACATTCACAGTTTGTGGCACTGCTGGTTGGACGCTGACATAGCGCCAGTAATTATGAAACATGCCAGCCAAATAGCTAAGTGCCACGTTGCTTGAGTTTCTTCCGGTCTATTGTATTTTATCTAGGCTTTGTACAAACCACAGGTAAACAGGGTATTACTAAACCCAACTGTGGTTGAGAATTGTTTCACTTCTTAGCAAACACAGGATTAAAGAAAACTTTCAAGATGACTTAACTTTAAGACTTTCAGAAATAAGGATTTGCATTTAAATGAAAATCCTTTAAACACAAGGACAGAATATTATAAAAAAACTTGATTGAATATTTTAACAATACAGTTAGTCTAAATATGTTTAAGTATGCCCTGCTTTAATAATTTTTATTTAGCATATCATCTCTCATATACAGTCATTGTGCTAGATGTCATTTCAGTACTGGTGCCAATAAAACACCAGAGTACAGATGCTGAAAATAAACCAAACATGTACGAAACACCCAGTGGCAACTTTCAATCGTTTAGTCCTGAAACAATGAGTCGAATCGACAGAAAAATAAATCAAACAGTTTAGATAAATAAACATTTTAAGGAACATTTGTAAAAAGGACTAGAAACGATTTTTCTTCCACTGTGGCCTCAGCTTTTTCTGCTTAATAAAAAGTGTTGTTCAAGTCATTTGTTTATCAGGAAGGTAAAATATCAGCTTATCAAATGTGAGGATTTACCGCCCATATTTGTTTTATATCATTTGTAAACTGTATATCTGCGAGTTTGACTTTTGGTCAGGCAAAAAAACATTATTTTATTAATTTTCCAGCTGTCTGCTTTGTATTTCAAATGTTGCTCATGTTCCTTGGGGTTAGTGTTTTCTTATACATCTTAATTTACAACGACTATTAATGTTATGTTTATAATAGTAAAGTAGTCTATATCCCATTAGTGAAAAGGTATACACGCAAAGAAAAAACAATATTAGCAAACCCATTTAGACTGTCTCTGTTTAGAATGGTCTGTCTTGATTCCTCCGATAATGTGCGTTGAGTGAGTGTTTACAACCAGGCATGTTATAGCCAGGTGTTAGGACACACAGGTGTCAGTGTCCACACAATGGAGCAATGTACACACTGTAAGCAAGAATTATTTCTCTAAAATAAATGCAAAGTGAGCTGGTACGTTTGTTTTATGTGTTAGTTACATAGTAGCTACCATCTAAACCCACTTTTGCAACAAGTCACAGGAAGCCAACTGATTACCTATTACCTTATGTAAACTGAAAGCTAACCAACAGTGTGCATTCCTAACATTTACCTGACAGACTGTTCAAAGAATAGTTCCGCCTTAACTAGAGCTGCTGTAAAAATACTTCAACAGGCAAATTAACTTGCATGTTTTTTTAGTTGTTTTTTTTTATGCAGTCTGGATATTTTAGTACATTTACTCAAGTGCTGTACTTGGTACTAATTTTAAGTAAATTGACTTTACTGAAGTATTTCAAATTTGACACAACTTTATAGGTCTAATCTTGTAAATCTCTGAGATTAGTGTTGTACTTTTTACTCCACTGCATTTATTTTACAGCTTTAGTTACTTTTCAAATCACAGTTTTTCATCCACTTCCTGTCCAGTGAAAACCATGAGTTTCCAGATGTGTTGATTTTGAATATTTGTGATAAAAAGAAGAATGATGTGTTGCTTCATGTGTTGAGAAAATTATCCTACTTCTTAATCTAAATAAACTATTTAAAAGCCTCTTGGATCAGCTGTGAAATCCATAGTCACAAAGCTAAAAACAGGCCGTTTTTCTGAACGCATGAAAAGTTGACTTTTTAAAGAAACGTGGTTCTCACAGGACAGAGACAAAGATACAACCATGTGATGATCTTATAGAATATGATGCATTGTGTAGATTGAACCGCCAAGAGTATATAAAAGAGTTACAATTAGCACAGCCTTAAACATCTACAGCAATAAAACACAACACACACATTAATACAGCAGTAATATTTTTCCAGAAACATCATATATAATAGTAAAACACTGACAGGGAATATTGTGTTGCACAACGAGCACTTTTACTTTTCAAACTAAAATTACATTTTGCTGATAAAACTTAGATACCATGACTTAAGTAAGGGCTTGAATGCAGCACGTTGCAGTGGAGTATTTTTAGTGTGGGATTAGTACTTTTACTTCAGTAATGGATCTGAATACTTCTTCCACCACTGTGAGTGAGGCAGCGGGTGGGAGGGGGCGACATGATGTTGCCATGATTTAGCAAACATTAGTGAGCGTTAGCTAGCCGATTGTTGGCTAGTTAACAACTTCAATAATCTATAACAGATACATTGATCATGATTTATAGTGATGCATTGGTGTAACAAGGGGTTAACGTTGCTGGCATACAACAAACGGTTCTTAAAACACATTAAGCGCATTGCAAAGCGCCAGTTAGCAGGCTAATGCCCACGGTATGATAGCTAAAGCTAACATGAGAGTGCAAGTCTGCTGGGACTGTTGTGCTAGCTAGCTTCAATTAGCTTCTGGCTAGTCACAGAAATAGCCAGACTTTATTTTTTCCATTCATTAGTCTCCTTCAACCAATGTGGGTCTGTCGAGAAACGGTTAGCTAGGTTAGCAACTGCCAGCGAACGTTAACACTAGCTAACGTCTTCCAACACCGTCAGTTAACGTCACGCTAGGTTACTACTGATGGGCTAGTGGCTAACAATTTGCCGTTATCGGTCGAACACAGCAAATTAGCTAGCTACTGGTAACGTTAGCTGGTCAGATTACATAACAAGATCCCCGCCATGCACAGACAAATCCATCCATGTATGTAGCCAGACGCTCGGGTTCAACATACCTCCACCAGCGCCTCCAGCTTGCCTTCAAAGGTGAAGTCGATCAGGTCCGGCTTCAGACACAAGCCATAGTTGACGGGGTAAACGTCAGTTGGTAACCGTACGAAGGGCCTCCTTTCGGGCATGGTTCCTGTATTTTGGCCGCTAACGAAGACGGTGCTGTGTGTAACTCTAGTTATCGCTCTGAGTTTTATTAGTACAGAGCTGAGCAAAACGGGCCTCGACAGTGAGGATGGACAGCAGGTAGTGAGTCTGTGTACGAGTGACAGTGGAACCCTGCGGCCCAGGAGCAGCAACATCAACTGAACCCTCTCAGCACTTCTCTCCCCGCAGACAGCCCAAACAACTCAAGTTAAGCAGCGTCGACCGACAGACACGCTACGTCATCACGTCGGGTCAGCGTACGTGCCGACGTGCATGGGTTAGCTTTAAAAACTTCAATTTACAGAAAGGCTCAATACAAATTATGTCTTTGGTAAGGTGATCCATTGGATAAAAAAAATGTTGCATCCAATGTAAATATTTTAGTTTTACTTCAAATCAAACATTGAAAATATTGCACCTTATACTAAATAAACAGATGCATCTACAAACATTTGAGTTCCACAAATATTCTTATTTTCTCTTTAAACATTTCAAAACATTTTCAATGCGAATTTGTTTTGCATCTACAGCATTTACAGTTGATAACATCAAATTATCCTTACAAAAACAGTACTGTCACAAACTACAGGTGAATTGTGTGTATTCTACAACATGTGGGATGCTCTTTTGTGTACGTTTTTGTTGCTGCTGTTTTAAAATGAAGGGCCACGTGGAATCCTTTGCTCTTTTATCTCAAGAGGAGTACTTACTCAAAATATGCATCTTCCCTTTTCAATGTAGATTAAATGGAATAAATACAAAAAACTCCATTATCTATAAATCATCATTAAAAAACAAAAACTAAATTTAGTAAAGTCACCATTAACAACACCTGTGTTAGAAAAATTCAAACACAATATGTCTTCTTTTGTGGACAAGATAAAGAGAGTATTTCCCAACAATTTGTTTTTTTACTGTATGTATACAATAATGATGTCATGTATGATGATGTAGCCAACTTTCTCAAAAAGAAACTTAAGATGAATGTTGAAATAAATATGGTTGATGTAATGTTATATTTTAGGCCAGATAAGATTGAAAATAACCATAGTCTATGAAAATAAGATGGTGTTTATCGTACAATTATTTATTATTTTTGGAAATGTCCAGAAAAAGGTCCAGAACCACTCAACATTCCTGCACTTTTTAAAATTGAGTTAAAAAACAAAAATGCTATTAACACCTTTAAGTTACCTTACATGATGAGCCTGAAAGTATCCTAAAACTGACAGTGTGCATTAAATAACAGAATTGTATAATATCGTTTTATTGACTGACAAAAAAAAAAACACTGAAGACCACTCATAAAATTAAAGTTTTATTTTGAAATTGGGAAACCGGAAGTCTTTATTTTCGACATTGTGTCAAACGGTGTCAAGATGGCGATGCCCATGAGGAGGACGCTGGTTGCTCTTCACAGAGCAACATTGAGCAGTTTCAAGGTAATGAGACATTTAACAACACTTTATAATATTAAATACAGATAGTCAATTCGTTGTCGAAGCAGCGCGTTAGTCGTGCTTGTTATAAGCGCGTTGCACTGCGCAGACGGGGCTAGCTTAGCTAAAGCTAACTATCGCGACAGAAGAGTGTTTTCACCAGGAAAATAAAAAAACTAAATGGAAATATTGTTAGGGATAAAACAAATAATAGCAAATGCTGTGCATGGTTAGTCAACACATTAGATTAGATTGTAAGGAAGACAAATATCTGAATTACTGTCCCATCATTTTAACCTTTGTCAAACACCTTTCATTATAAAACACCACCACTAATTATGAACTCAATAATAAACATGAAGTAGAATTATCTCCTTTCAGACCGTGTCATTAAAAACTGTAAGACTTATAAGATAATGTTTAACAAACATTGTGTTATGAATTAAATGATCCAACAGTTAATACAAGTGTATACAAGCGCAGCTTAATCGATTAGTCGATTAATTCATTAGAGACTGATTAATTAGGTTATTTTTCATGAAAAAATATTTTGTGGTTGCACCTTCACAAATGTGAGGATTTGCTGCTGTTTCTGAGTTTTGTACTATTTTTATTTATTTATTTATTTTACAAACCAAACTGCTTTCATTAATTGCTGGAGAAAATAATAAGCAGATTAATCAATAATGAAAATAATCATTAATTAATAGTTATAAATGAGCTCCACCTCCACGAATTACAACATTAAAATCCTGCTTTGACATTAATGCATGAGGAATAATGATCTAATGATACAATATATAATAAATGGTATAACAGTCACAGGGACTTTTTTGTACTTTTAATACTTTAAGTACATTTTCCTGATTCATTTTACATACTTTTACTGTAGTAACATTTTCTAATCTGGACTTTGAAGTGTAGTGGATTATTTTCACAGTGTGGTATTACTTAAGTAAATAAGTAATACCACTTAAGTAAAGAGTCTGAATACTTCCACCTCCACCACTGGTTTGGGTGTTGTACTGGACTGCAGTATTTTGTCGACCCCATTTACATTACATGAGGGGGGCAGAATATTAAAAACACCTTTCAATGTAATGTACAACACTAACTTTGACCGCAATAATAAAATAGAGTTATCACCTTTCGGAAGAGGAGAGTTCCTGGCAGAGCTGTTTTATTGGATCGTATTAGATTTTACGGGTCAGGTGTACCTAATAAAGTGGCCTTTGAGTATAGATTGATTTTAAAAGCACCTGATAGTTAAACCATTAACTGTTTACTTTTTGGCATGTGTACATTTGTGTGTTTTTTTTTCACCTTACTTATAGTCTTTGTTTATATGTTGTTTTATTTGCACTCTCTCCCACTTTACAATGCAACTGCTGCACAACAATGTCCCTCGGGATGAACAAAGTTTTATCTTCTCTTCCACTCATTCTCTCAGAATGCTGAGGGCTCTCTGGACGTGCGGCACCCGGTCCCACTTTACTTGCCGGTCCGGACTAAGAAGCGGTTCTTCATCCCTCCAGCAGTGAGGATAAGAGGGAAGAAGGATGACAACGTTGAGAACAAGGCCCGAAAAGCAGGCATCGTCCTCAGACAGGAGTACATGGAGAGGCCCATCAACATCGCCTGCACTGGTAATAATGCTTTTTAAAGAATGTTTTTCCAAATGAACTGGTATACATAAATGTATTGGTGGTGTGGTACTGTTTTAGTGTCATATGGTTGAATGTAAAGACTGCAAAGGCTTTTTTGGGTTTATTAACAACATATTAGTATATTTATAAAATGCAACGTATTAGACTTTGGAGGTATAAAATAATGAAGATTGGTAAGTTTATCATTTCTACCAAAGTGTGTTCATACCAAAGGTATTGAATGTCATATTCTTCTTTATGTGTTATTTCATCTGAATTTTTCTGCTTTTAAATAATCATTTTAGTTTTATCATAGCCTGATAATTAGGCTGAATTGCCATTTTGTTTTCATTTCATTGTGTTTATATATTCTTTTTGCATCGCGGAAAAATATTCGCTGCCTCTCTTGACAAGAAGAAAAACTTGGCCTTCTTTTCTTTAAATGAAAAAATAAATGATTTCATATAAAAAGATGTTCATATTTTTACAGAGGTTACAGAAAAACATATTGTTTTGGTAATTGGAACAGAAACTCCAGTAATTATCTGGATATTAAAGTTGTGTATTAGATGAATTCGTCATCTGCACATTTTCCCTCGAATGTCAACAGCAGGAATATTGTTGTATTTTAAAATAAACGTGTGGAGCTACTCCTCATGAATCAGACGGCAACAGTTTGTTGTGGTTGGAGCGCACGTACTAATAGATCATCCCTGTGTTGCTTTACCAGCGGGGATCTTAGACCCTTACATCCCCCCGGAGGGCGACGCTCGTCTCTCCACTCTGTCTAAAGAAGGCCTGAAACAACGAACTGAACAGCTACGACAGAGCGCCGGCTCGCAGCTCGCGTGAGATTGTTTTTCTAACTCCTCATGTTGTTCCTGTGCTGATGTTTTTCTTGTCAAACATCTGGATGTTGCCAGAAAGAAGCGCGCCTCTTTCACCTCCTTATTACGTCCGTTTCATTGAATCGGCTCCAAAACGTCTTTCGATGATGCACTTTACAGTCGATGTGAGGAAGCTGAATGTATTTCTTTTCTTTTTCTTACAGGATTCGTAAAATCAAAGAGCATGACTCTCAGTTCAAAACGAAGACTTTTGCAGAGCAAGCTCAAGAAATCTTTATTGAGGCCCACAACGCCCTGTCACAGTAAGAAAATGAACTGGTGCCTCTCACTTTACTCAGCTGACACAGCTGAATACTAAAGTGAGACATTTGTTATGGAAGTGAGACATCCACGGAGGCTGTTCAGTTCTGCTGCGAAGCAGGAAAGCACTCGAAAACTAGCTTTGTTCTACCTGTTTTGACGACTAATCGTCTGGTTTTAAGGAGATATCTGCGCAGAGCTGATGTATATTTAGTGCCTGTGATCTGGGATCAGTCTGAGACTTTATGTTCTCCATAAAGTTCTTAAAAA
>CALSCE010010695.1:627834-641409 GCA_943593645.1 Bovichtus variegatus | reverse complement strand
TGTGTGTGTGTGTGTGTGTGTGTGTGTGTGTGTGTGTGTGTGTGTGTTGTTATTGACGGATACACTGGCTCTGACATACTCTGGCTGCTGTCTGTATGATATTCATGCAGTGGGACGAAGCTCAGGAGCTGCTCGAGGCCCTGCAGCCACCAGGGGGCCCTCAAAAGAAATAGTCCACCCCAAAAAAAAACAATATAAATAATATAAAGCACTCACCTTCCCAGGCTCTCTATGGTCACTGAGAAAGTTTCCCATCAAATAGCTTTAAGAAAAATGAAGTGCAGGACTATTTTTCGCTAAAAAAAGCATTTTCGGATTCTCCTCCAAGAAATTCCTTCACGGGAAGATAATCCGAAAAATGCTAAATAACATCAAGTTTACAAAGTGCAATGACTTTAGCGGAAATATTTGTGTTTGGATTTCTATGAGCCCAAGAATTGATACAAGACGTTGTGATGCTGCTGCACAGGAACTTTCAGAACGCTCTTTTTTTGGACGTTTTATAACCTTTTTTGCTGCCTTACGTTCGTACTCCGCCGAAGTCTGTTTGCACTGATATACTTTCTTTTTTCTGGCGCTCTGCTCTCCTTAAAGCAAAAACTTTGTCTCCAAAGTGACCATTTGTAGATCAAAAACTAAACTTAGCTTACATTCTTGACGAAAGCTTTGTTTTTCTCGCATGCCTCCATTGTTAACGAAGAAACAAACTCTCACACAACTCGAGCAGTATAATCCAAGTCTCATTTATTTAGTCTGCTCACTACTTCCCAAACACAATTAATTAAAAACACTTCTGCATAAAAAAAGTCTCACGCTTACGCAAACGCGGTGCTCGTCCGTGTTTTAAATTGTAAGTAAGGTTAGTTACTCCGAGCAGCTCCTGTGTGTTGTGAGGTAAAATTACTCTTTTTTTCAAAGGAGTCTGGTGCCTTTGAAGAGAGAATATAACGGCTTTAGTTCCTGTAGGAAAGGGCTGTCTGACAGCAAGGTAAAGCGGTGAAAATATTCTAAATATAGCGTACACTTTGACTAATATTGATTTTTTTAGGTGGATAAGATACATTTTGCTGCTGCCTTCGTCCACAGCAGTACGATGCTTTGCAAAAAACTTGACTTAACTCCAATCATACTCGTTTTCTGTCCTGTTGTGTTGTAGACACACAATTCTTTGTTGATTTTAAAGGACAAAAGTGTCATTTTGAAGTACATATATATATATATATATATATATATGTTGTGTTACCTCCTGTTTTTAGATTGCAGTATAGGTTTTGTGATTAAATCTTTTTTATTTAACCAGGTAAAAATGTCATTAAGATTCAAATATCTTTTTCAAGAGTGGCCGAGAGTTACTACAATAAAGACGAACAACACAAGCAGACAAACAGTACAAATGAATGAGCACAACATCCAGTTAATATGCAATACAAAAACACTGTTATAATGCATAAAACAGGTATAATCTTAATGCAATTTCAGTGAAGAATGTGAGCGCATTTACATTCACAAAGAGTGTTGTTTCCATAATCCCTTACATGGTTTTTAAACGTAGGGACCAAACATCTGGGTAATATTTTGGGAGCGCAGGCCATATTAATTAGGTTTTTTACACAGATAAAAAGAAACCAGCCCAAGGAGAGATTTATTTATAAAAGCCAACCAATGCAAACGTATCTGCGGACATGCAGAGATGGTCATTTAGCCGCAGCACACGGACAACAGAACATTTTGTGGCATTTTTGCAGCCAAGAATAAGCGCGAGAACATTGAGGTTGAAGGAGTGACAGTCCTCTGACGGAAGACTTAATAAACTTGTTCTTAACTCATTCAGATATCTGGGAGAAAGCCAGAGAGAACCACTTCTACTCCCAACACCTCATTAAAGGTGAGCAATAAAATACATAGGTGGTGTCAAAGTACTAACACCAGACTGTAAAAATACTGTCAAGTTAAAGTCCTGCATTGAAAATGCTTCTTGAGTAAAAGTATGTAAATATAATCAGGAAAATGTCCCCTGTGACTGTTATATTATTATATATTATATAATTAGATTATTATTCCTCGTGCATTAATGTAAAAGCAGGATTTTACAGTTTTTTTTTATTTTAACTAATAATTATTGTCATTATGATTAATCTGCTGATTATTTTCTCCAATAATCCATTTTGTTTTCTAAAAAATCAAAAAAATAGTGAGAAATGTTGTCACAATTACGCAAGTGACACCTTCACGTTATTTGTTTTGTCCAAACCTCAACATTGATAAAATAAACTTTATTATTATCCTTTTAAATAGAGACACTAAAGTACAAAACTATACTTCAACACTACCAAAACGAGACACAAAAACAACCACGACAAGACACAAAAAAGATGCAAACCGTGCAAACCGTCCAAAAAGCCAAACCCAATTCAAAACCACCCTGATGACATCACTATGACATCATCAGGGGAGTGTCTCCTTAATATATGCAGCAACAACTGGCTGCACTATTTTAATGAAAATATTCTGTGATGCATCTTTAAATTGCATATATATATATATATATATATATAAAATATAGTTAGAAAAAAAAGATATATAAAATGCATATAATATATATATATATATATATATATTAAAAAACATATATATATATATAAATACATAAAATACAAAAAAAATAATATATATATATATATATAAAATACATATAATATATATATATATATATATATACACATATTAAAAGAAAAAAATAAATACATTAAATAAAAAATAATAAAAATTTAAAAAATTTTAAAAATAAATAAATAATATATATATAAAAGACCCCAAACTCTCCTGCATTGAATATAGAAAAGAACATTGCAGATAAAACCAGTAAAAAGGAAAACCTGCAGCTGAGCACTGCAGACACACGAGAGGAAGTTGATCCCTGAATGAATATTCTAGAAATACTGAAATGATTTGTTAATTGCTTTTTAACCTTATCTCCTTTTTAAAGAATGAAAACAGAAATCAGCTGTTCAGATGTGGGGCTGAATCAGGTAAAGCCCTGTGATATTAAAACGCCACAGACTAATTTATAGTTCCCATCATCGGCGCTCATAAAGTGGTATTATGGGCTGAGCGGAGGAGGAGCGGGTGGGGCCTGGCTGGGAACACAGAGGCAGACTGTGGTCACTGACCGGAGACTCTACTGGCTTTTATTCTACTCAAATCAGACCGCATGTCTGACCCAGGGGTCCGCCTGCTGCCGGGAGCAAACTGCACTCTTTTCCCTGATATTTGACAGATGGATGCTGTGCTGTCGTAGAGGAGGAGGATGAAAAAAACGCCTGATATGTTTTTTGGCATTTTCGCTCATAGCCTATTTATGGGAGGCAGCGGCGGCTTGGCCCTTTCTTTATTATAGGAAAGAGATCTCCGCGGTTAGCTATGTGAAGAGCAGATCGCCTAATAATTCTCGTTTCGCGATCCTGAGTAATAATTATGAACAACGCGCAAGATATGTCGCCCGATTTCGTGTTGATGCGCCTGGTTTCCGCGGCCGAGGATGACCGCTTGGACGCGGAAAACGGGAATCTGCCGCCGGGAGGAGTGGTGGCAGGGCTGGGGAAGGAGGTCCTGGCTCACAGCGGCGTCAAAGCGGGCTTGGATATCAGCCGAGATCCGACGGCGGGCCTCGAGCATCCCAGCAGCCGCCTGAACAAAGCCCAGCCAAACGGCGAGGGCACGGCTGCACCTGACACCGGGGTGACGGAGAGCCGAGCCCCGCTGTCCGCGCCTCCTCCGCCGCAGAGCCCCATGGAGGCCCAGGGCTTTGACTTCGCCCCCAGCCCCGGCCTACGGCCTCAGCTGCTGGTGTTCTCCAATATAATGCGGAACGGAGAAGGGATTTTAGAATTAGACCGTCGGAATCAGCCGAGGGATGCTCTGGGTTTGGAGCAGAGCCCGGGGTCTGGCTGCTCCGGCCCGGCTGTCAATAACAACACCCTGAGTCCCGGAGACGTGCAGCAGCAGAACCTGCTGGACCGGACGTGGGGAGCGCATTCGCCGGTCGTAACCGCGGAGATGCAGGGAGCTGCGGAGCTCTGCCGCCGGCACCGACTCATCACTACCCCGCCCGAGTGGCCCTTGTTGTCGGAGAGATCCAACCCTCTCACCGTGATTGACTCTAAATGGGGATGCGCCTCCAGGGACAGAGAGGGAGCCGTGTTTGAGCTGGCCCGACGTTTCGGGGAGCTGGGGGTCGGTGCGGTACCCAAGATGTTGTTCAAGGCAGGGGAGCTCCCGCAGTGTTCGTGTCAGGGTGCACACAGGCCGGCAGGAGGGGGAGTAGATCCCGGGGATGACCCGACAGAGACCAGTGATGCTTTGTTGGTCCTGGAGGGGCTGGGGAGCGGGGATGTTGACGGCCTGGGCATGGACGAGTGCCCGGGGGGTGAGCCGGACGATGAGAACGGACGCCGCGAGTTTTTACTCAACAGGAAAAGGGAAATAGTTCAGAAAATGTCCGGGGCTTTCTCCATCAGCAGCTTCCAAGCGGAGCTGAGGAGGCAGGTGGAGGGGATGGCCCCGGTGGCGACCGAGGCGGCGGCAGCAGCGCACCTTGGCGCGCAGGTGTGCAGCCTCCACGGGAACTTAGCCAGCAGGCTCTCGCAGGTAAGATCTGGGGATTCAGAGGTTGTCGCCCAGGTTTCAGCCACGTCACCGTCACCTACACCGGTCCAGAGCTCACCTTGGGCCACAAGCCCAAACCCGAGCCAGGCGTCGACACCCAGGAGGCGGCCGGAGCGGTGCGCCAGTGCGCCGAGGACTCCCACAGGCTGGGCCGCGGGTGGGGAAAAGACGCTCAAAGTTCCAGGGAAGTCCAAAAAGGGCTCGTTAAAGATCCGCCTGAGTAAACTGTTCCGGACTAAAAGCTGCAGCGGCTCCAATCACCTGCTGGACAAAAGGCCCTCAGTGACCTACTCAGTATCTTCTGCCGGGAGTCTGGTGGACATGGCGAGCAGCCCTGGTGCTGAGCAGGACAGGTGAGCAGCTCTGCATGGCCCTAAACCAAGATTAGTCTTACAATTTATTGTTCTTATTTCCCACTGTCAAGCACCAAGCATGCATGGATGACACATGGAAAACCATTCCAGGGGAGCAATCAAGGCCAACTCTCTTGTGACCAGAAATATATGCAATAAATTAATGAAATATTTCTGCTTTCAAGAGTCCCTTCATAAGTTCCCTCTGTTGTGTTTAGATTTTGCATAAGAACTCCCCTGAATGGGAGTCAACAAAGTGAAATAAAGTGAAAGTTTGTTTTTTACGAGATGTACTGAAGGTCAGGAAGATTTACGAGGAACCTCAGACAGATCCGATGTGCAGTAAAAGTGTTTTTAAAAGAAGCAGCACATTTCAAATCCAGTCACTGTTTTGAGGACTCATTCAGAGAGTCCAGACATAATGAATCTTCTCCAGGTTTAATATTTTGGGCAGTCATTGTATTCTAATGGTTGAAGTGAACCAGCTGATCTGCCTCCTCTCAGACGTCCAAAAACTTTCAGTGCTGCATGTTATTAGATGCAGAGATTTTTCAAACCTTTGCGGCTTGTCACCCTCTATCCTTCTCACTGCTTAGTCATTATTCACAGCAGCACAGTGAAAGAAGGCTATGATTAAAAAAACATAGCTTCAGAAGTCTTGACTGCCAGAGCTGAGAGCATCAAACAGAAAAAATAAAAAAGCTGCAGGACCCAAAATTGCACGCATACTGGAAAAACTAATTTTTCTGAACCTCTGCAGCTACTGACACTTCTTCTTCTCTGCACTGTCTCCTCTTCTTCTTCCTCTGCCGTCTGTCGCGACGTCTGTCCTGCAGCCACAGCCAGCCCAGACTGACCAGGGCCCACAGTGCCTTCTCCCCTGCCTCCCTCTCTGCCTCCCTCTCTGCTTTCACTGGTAAGAGCTGCTTCGGTTGTAACTCTGGTTCCCTCAGAAATGCTTTCTTTCCTGGGTAAAAAGCCGCCTGACACAGGACAACACACTCCAAACTTTGTGCAACGAAAAGTTATTTTCACTGGTGATTAATCAGAAACAGAATCACCTTTATTAGACAAGCATGTGTACAAATACCAGGAACTTTACTCTGGTTCTTTTGCATCGCTCTCAATGTACTTGCACAGGAAATACACATTTATTGCCAAGTGGGTTTTGGGATACGAGGAAGTAGCTTTGGAGTATTGATGCTACACACAAACATAGTGAGAGAAACAAAAGCCAGCGTTGCAAAATCAAGAAACATGAACATTGAGGAGAAGAAAAATAAAATAAGAATATGAAAAAACAAACACATAGGAAGAGGTCAGGAAGAGTGAGTTCTGTGCAGCAGAAATGTGCAAACGTTTACAGTAGGAAGAATAAAAAGAATATGCAATGTACAGATATATACTCCTAAAGATGTTAATGTAACGTGTAGTGACAGGACCATTTACTGAAAATATAGGTGTATATATAAATATTATATATATATATATATATATAATACATAAATAAAGCAATAATGACCAACAATAAACATAAAGTGAAAATAAAATGGCTTGAGCTGTTATTAGTTCATTTAAAAATGTAAAAAATTATGAAAAATACCCATCAGAAGTCTTTTTTCTACAAGCAACTAAAACCCAAATTCAAAAATATTCAGTTTACTGACACATATGAACGAGAAAAACAGCAAATCATCACAATTGTGCGGCTGTAACTGGCACTTTTACTCCAAAAAATCCTTAAAATGTTTAACCAATTATCCAAAAAGTTTATCGATTGACTTTTGAAATAACATTTTGATCATGATTATGCTCATTGTTAACGTTGGTGTGGTCAATAAAGTTAAAGTAACCTTAGAGAGGTGTATTAGTGGTGTTTTGTGGATTTTGGATATCTGTTTATTGATATTTAATATTTGCATATTTCCCACTTTATACTGCAACTGCTGCACAACAACACAAAATAAAATAAAAATCTTATTTTATCTGAATAAACTGCAGACATGCCAAACAAACTCTATTACTCTATATTCCAAAGTTGTAAATATACTTTTATAAATGTGTCTATTGCATCTTTACATCACTGTGCTGTGTGTTGGGGAGAAGAAACAACGAACATTTACTTCATTTTAATGTACTTTACTTGAGTATTTCCATTGTATGCTACTTTACACTTCCTCTTCACTACATTTCACAGAGAAATATTTCACTTTTGAATCCACTGCATTGATCTGCCAGCTGTATTTACACTGCAGCTTAAGATGTAAAATATAAAACATATAATGAGCTCATGAGGTTTGATGGATTGTCATAAAACAAACAGTAAAGTTTAAGATGAATTCCACCTCCATCCACACAAAAACATGTTTGTTCTAACAAAGCATGTTTCGACTGGTTATTAATCGTTAATACAGACAATCTTTTTGGGTTGCCAAACTTTGGCCGGTGCATCCTCCTTTATAAGAAACTTTACCGCATAATGAGTCATTTTACTTTTGATACTTAAGTACATTTTGCTGATAATAATTGTGGACATTTACCGACAGACTGGAGTAATATTTAGCTCTTTGTACTTACAAGATTTGCCACTTTTATACACAGAATCAATCCATTTTGTGAAAAGTTACTGAGGATTGTCCTCCTCACAAAGACGAGGACAAACACAGCAAAGCAAACATGCCCTTTAATACGGGATTCAAGGCAAATCGTTTCATTAGGAGAAACTTAATCTATACTACTTTGTCCTGCTTGTTTACAGTAATTATATTTTAGGTTAGCACAGTTGTATTGGTAATTATATCTGAAGGATTAAAGCTCAAATCGATGCGTTTAGACTTGTTTAAAGTACAGCAACGATAATGTGGCGCCTGCGTTTTTGTTTGTGAAGTTGTCTCTCTTCGTTGTGTGCAGGCAAACTGTCCCACGCTGACATAAATGTTAACGACACACACACACACACACACACACACACACACACACACACACATTTTGGTGAACACTTGTTTGGTGTCTTTCTTGGAGTTAGAAGAGAAAAGTGAACATCAGTTTTATTTCTGCTTTTAGAATTGTTTAGCGTAGCTAGCCTTACACTTTATATTTACACTTTTAACAATAGAAAATGAGACGTTATGGTTGAGAATTTAAAGTGTAAACTGTCCAACGACAGCGAGGCAGGATTCACTCGTTTAATAAAACCATTTTGGAGCTACTTTATTATTTCACTTTTAATATGCTAACTGTTTCCCCCTGATTTCAGTCTTTGTGCTAAGCTATGCTAACCACATCTTTGACCTATTTCTGTGCTGGAAACACAGACTTTCCCAAAATATTCCCCCGAAAAAACAAGAGTGCTCCGGTAAAACACATTATTATTTAATGAAGTCATAAAATTAGATGTTACTGGCATTTTAAACTGGTACGAGTCGCCAAAACTGATTAATAGGGCTGGGTATCGTCGGAGATTAATGATACCTGAATATCTGTACTCATAAGAAATGATATATTTTTAGATATCTCACTTTAGGGAATATAAAAATGTTTTTCTATTAACCCTTTTAACCTCTCAAATGTATAATTTTTTTTCATTTTGCCTTTACACAAAGCAGTCGCACAGGATTTTAGGAGTTTAAAATCAACACTTTTCTTATAAATCAAGAAATATCCAATCAAAGAACACATAAACAAGATTATAGACATGTTTTTGATTCTCTGTGCTACAGACAGTTCAGTCTGTTCCCAAAAAGTACTGAAGTTCAACACCCAGCTCTTCTGATTCTGAGTATTCAGAGTGTATTACACAACGGTTAACATTTAGAGCATTTCACTAATATGCATCTACATGTAGATTTGATATTGAAGAAATGTTGCAATATTTCGGGAAATACATTTATTCGCTTTCTTGCAGAGAGTTATGAGAAGACCGATGCCCCCCCTCTCTGTCTGTTAAATATGAAGCTGGAGCTCGGAGATTAGTTCTGCACAAACACTTGAAACAGGAGCAGCTCGCCTGGCTCCATAGATCAAGTTTCAAGTTATTTATTTATTGTCATATTCACAACAGTGACGCACTCGTTAGCAATTGAATAGATCTCAGGCTCCCTCCAACAATGCTCATAAAATATGTATAAAAAGAAAAAAAGTAAAGTAAGTAAAAAAAAAAAAGAGAATCCAAGACATAAAATAGTGCAGAAGTTAAAATATTGGGCCAAAATAAAACATTTGTGAAATATAAAACGATATAATGTATATTTGTGAAGAAGATGCATATGTGTAATGAGACGTAATAAATACATATGCAGGACATTCAAACAGGAAGTAAAACAGTTTGTAAAAGTATATAAAGGTGAAGTGATAACAGTTCATTAATTATGTAACAAGTTGTGTCTTGTTTGTTTACAAAAAAAACCCCGAGAAAAACAACAAGTTGTTGATTTTGTTCCCATTGCACAGAGCCGGGCTAGCTGTTTCCCCCCGTTTCCAGTCATTATGCTAAGCTAAGCTAACCAGCTGGCTGCAGACAAAAACACAGAGAGTGATATCAGGGGAGGAAAATAAGCGTTTTTACAAAAATGCTGAAAAATGTCTCACAATAAAAAGTAATTAAACGCATTTAAAAAAAGTGAATTTCTACCTTTTCTATAAATAGTAAAAAGCTGCACATTTCTGAAGCTGTGTCAGACACTGTAACTGGTGCACCTGATAAGATAAGACACCGAAGGCCTGTGGGTAAGAATGATGAAGAGGTCTGTAGCTCAGCTGGCAAAAAATTATTTCGCTGACTTTATGAGAATCGTCCCACAATGTCCGCAGGGCTCAGAAGTACGTGCTGGTGCCCCACATTGCTCGCAGATCTCAGCATCACTATATAACCACCAATTAGCCAGAAACATTAAAGCTGCACCATGCAGGCGACATTTCACGTTTCCGCCCCCATAGGAGCGAGTAGGGTGAGTAGTTTTAAAATCTGGGGGACTTCAAAACCTAGAAGTCCTGCGCAGAAGCGTGCTCGTGTTTACCAACGCCGGCCAGTCTGTGAAGAAGAGAAGCTGAAGAGATGATAGAGGAAGAGATCTAAAGTTGCTGCTCAGGGATTTGGCTCCTACGCTTCAATTTGTTTCTTCCCCTGCCAGTGAAACATCCCCAACTGCAGAATTTCACTTTGGTAAACAGTGAATCTGCAGCATCTCAATTAGCCGTGCTTCTTCTTTATTGCAGTGATTTAGGCTGATTAGCTGGGTGTAATTTTCCCAAAACATCCTGTCTGGCGCAGCTTTAATGGCGCTCTGCAGCACAGACGAAGCAACACACAATCACAGAAACACAAACCAGGGTTGAACTTTCTCCTGCTCCGCTGTCTTTATCTCACTTTTCCTTTCCTTTCTTTTCTCCTCTGCTACTTTTTTTGTTGTTGGCTTCAGGTGAGACAGTTTCCCTGGTGGATGTGGATATTTCGCGGCGAGGGGCGAACACGCCACACCCCCCCACGCCTCCCCCTCCCCCACGCCGAAGTCTCAGTCTGTTAGGTACTTTTCTCTCCTTCCTGTCTGTCTCTTCTTCTGGTTCCTTCTACAGACACACACACTTACAGAACATAGTTAATGATAAATATGGTCGCAAGTCATATTCTTACTTATCCATTTTGTTTTTTCTGTCGTGAATTTCCGGAAACAGACAGAGACACGTATTTGCAATCTGCTGTAATCTGATTAGGGCGAGGCTTTCAAAAAGGTCAACTGCGAACTGCAGATTTAATTTGAAATCTGAGAGCAACGACTCAATCGAAGAGGAAAACTGTTTTCTTCTTGTCACAAGAAAACAATCTGTAGCAGGGTAAAAAAATAAGCTTCCTGTTTGTTGTTTTTTAGGGGCATATTTTTTACTTTTTTTTTTTTTTTTTTTTTTTTGGTGATGCAGCGATTTGTTTTTTTTAATTTTTTTTTATTTAGTTAAAATCAAATGTTATTCTTTTTTGGTTGCCAAACTTCCAAATCAGAGATTCCCACTAATCCCACTCATCAACCGTAAACAACTTGAAATGTAAAGATTATATTGCTGAATATTAGGGCATTTATAGTCCTGCACATTTCTAATTTCGTGGCCGTTCTCTGACCTTTCAAATGCACATTTTCTTTGCTCGGAGCCTGGTGTTATTTTCTGACCCACATTTGCAGCAGACTTCACCGTCCTCTTGAAGATTGGACACATTCTTTATTTTTTAACTGTTTTAAGATGACATGAAAAGACCAAAACAAGGTGTTAGTCTCAATACTTCCTCACCTCCCTTCCCGGATTGTCTCAGTACTTTCATAAAACAGCTGCTCACTGTAGTATTTTATCAAGCAAACAGGAGGAAATAGAACATTTGTTGGGGACTATTTTCAGCGGCGGATTAATCCACATTTGGTGCTCGAGTGAGTATTTGGGGCAGCAGGACGGTGTGTGTGTGGGATTGAGTCAAAATAAACTACAGTGTGTGTGTTCATCATGAAGGAACATGTCACACAGTGCAGCAGTGAGGCTCACTCATGTGATTTTAATAGTTTTTGGACGACGATGGAGGAAGAAGACGTATCAGGCTGTGATACACACACAGTGCTTGTTAGTGGACACATTGTTAGTTTTGGTCTTTTCATGGGATTTGTTGACAGTAAAGATGCAGAGTAAACCCACAACGTGGAGGAATCTTATTGGTCAATATTAAGAAAGAGGTGAAGTCTTTTATTTTGGTGGACCGAGGCTTCCTGTCTGATGGTGTTCAAACACTCTGTCCTTCCTTCCTTTGTTTATATTTCCTTCTCCCCTCACTTTCTCTTCCTCCTTTCTTCCCGTCTTGACACTTTTGTTTTGTTTTCTCACTTTCTTCCCTCACTGTGTTTGTCCTTCGTCCTTCCCTCCCTCTCCTCTCCTACCCTTGTTTCCTTCCTTCCCTCCTTGCTCTCTCCTTTCCTTCCTTTTCTCCCACCTTCCTTTCCTTCCTTCCTTCCTTCCCTCTCTCTCCTCTCCTGCCCTTCCATCCTTCCTTCCTTCCTTCCTTCCTTCCTTCCTTCCTTTCTTCCTTCCTTCCTTCCTTCCTTCCTTCCTTCCTTCCTTCCTTCCTTGCTATTTCCTTTCCTTCCTGACCCACCTCCTTCCTTCCCTCCCTCTCCTCCCCTCTTCTCTCTTCTCCTCTCCTTCCTTCCTTCCTTCCTTCCTTCCTTCCTTCCTTCCTTCCTTCCTTCCTTCCCTCCTTTCTCTTTCCTTTCCTTCCTGACCCACCTCCTTTCTTCCCTCCATCCCTCTCCTCTCCTGCCCTGGTTTCCTTCCTTCCCTCCCTCCTTGCTCTCTCCTTTCCTTCCTGTCCTTCCTCCAGATGATATAGCCGGGCCTCAGCCTGGGCCTTTCCTAGTGAGTGTTATGGGCGCCTCCCTGCAGTCCCTCCCCCTGCCTCTCCCTCCTCCTCCTCCTCCCTCCCACGCCACCATCCAGCACAGTCTCAGCCTCAATGGTAAGACGGTGAATCTACTCCATCACTTCCTGGCACTAAGCAGGAAGTGAGCGCCGCTGTGCAGCAAACGAGGCAAACAGAGTCTCTGGTGTAGAAGCAGGAAACAATCAAAGGAACATTTTACTTCCAACATGTCTAGTTTCCTCCTTAATGCTCTCAATTAAATACACATATTTATTTATATTTATATAAGCTGTTGTCAAAGACATGAATATACCCTTAGTATTTGAAATTACTGGTATAAAAAAAAGAATTACAAATAAGAAGAATTTTACATTTGAGATATTTTGTACTTTGAATGACGATGTTGGTTCTGATCATTCGATTATACTGTAGCGTGCAGGAGGCAGGGGGCAAAAAAGTACCAGGTACTAATAATATTACAGTGCAGAAATATTCTGTTACAAGTAAAGGTCTTTTACTTAAGTGAAAGTACAAAAGTGTGACTATCAAAATATACTTAAAGTACCAAAAGTAAAAGCATTTATCATGCAGAATAGTAGGATATATATATATTAGGATTGTAGAATATATATAGTATTGGATCGTAATTAATTATGCATTAATGTTTTCATGACTTTAATGTTGCAGCTGGTCAAATTCAGCTGATTTGAATTAGTTTATATACTTCTGGGTCGTTTAATCTATATTAATACCGGAATGTATTAGTTGATTTATATTTTAATCATCTGAATCTGCAAAGTAACTAAAGCTTTAAAATGAATGTTGTGGACTAAAAGGTGGAGAATATGTATAAAGTAGCAGAAAATGGAATCACTCAAGTAAAGTACGAGTACTTCAAATGTGTACTCAAGTGCAGTGTTTAAGTAAATGTACTTAGTTACTTTCTTAGTCACTGCTGGGAGTTCAGGTTAAAGCAAAGCTCGGATAACGAGAAAAAAAAGTAAGAAAAGTGACATCTTAGATATTAAATGTCCGAAAGCTACACTATGTGAATCAGATTTTTTAAAAACCTCTCGTTTCAACAGACTTACAGTTTGTTCTCCATCAGTTGCGCATCACGGAAATTGACATTTTTCCTTTTATTGAAAGAAATGAAAAATATAAACAGCT
>CALSCE010010695.1:596953-622200 GCA_943593645.1 Bovichtus variegatus | reverse complement strand
TCGTCTTCTTCTTTTTCTTTGTCATCTTTTTCTTCTTCTTCTTCTTCTTCTTCTTCTTCTTCTTCGTCTTCGTCTTCATCTTCTTCTTCTTCTTCTTCTTCTTCTTCTTCTTCTTCTTTGTCGTCTTTTTCTTTGTTTTCGTCTTCTTCTTCTTCTTCTTTTTCTTTGTCGTCTTTTTCTTCTTCTTCTTCTTCTTCTTCTTCTTCTTCTTCTTCTTCATCTTCCTCTTCTTCTTCTTCTTCTTTTTCTTCTACTTCTTCTTCTTCTTTTTCTTTTTCTTCTTCTTCTTCTTCTTCATCTTCCTCTTCTTCTTCTTCTTCTTCTTCATCGACTTCTTCTTCTTCTTCTTCTTCTTCTTCGTTGATTTTCAGCTCTTTTGTTGAGTTTAATTGTGAAAAGGATGAAAACATTTGTTTTGTTATGTTGAAATGCTGCATGATAATAAAATCACCCTCATTTGAGAACGTCTTTGTCTTTTGATTGATGTCCAGACAGAACATTTCCCAGTACAAGTATTAATTTGACAAACACTGATGTTTTGTTTATCGCCACCTCTCTGCAGACCGCTAATATCCTACCTGAGTAAGTTTTATTACTACGACCCCGAGGAGGAGACGTACCTGTCAATCAAGAGCATCCGGAGGGCGGTGGGAGCAGAGCAGGAGGCCGAGTCGCAGACGTAGCAGCAGAGATATTCTCAGCTCAAGTGAGTGTGTGCAGTAAAAATAAATATATAAATTAAATATGTATAGATTTTTATACAACCTACACAAAACATCTAACATTCGTCCTTTGTACTTTGTCCACTTTTCCAAGAAGAGTTACAAAAATGTTGAATAAATAAAACAATCTAAGAGAGACTTCAGTGTACTCTACACCGTGCTGAAATGTAACTAAGTACATTTACTCAAGTAAAGTACAAAGTACAGTACTTTTGCTTTACTTGGGTATTTAAATGTTCTACTTTTGTACTTTTTACTGCACTACATTCGTCTGACAGCTGGAGTTACTTTACAAATAAAGATTTTACAAACAAACATATGATCAACGTATAAAATATGATACTGTGGATTAAACTGTCCAACGGTATATAAAGTTATTAAAATGTGCTCCAGCTGTCACCTTAAAATGTTGCTTAAAGCATCAGTAATGAAGTTCCAATCATATGATATATATGATAATATAACTGCCTCTCAAGTACTTTCACTTTATTACTTTAAGTACATTTTACTGTTAATACTTTTGTACCAAATCTTGAATGTAAGACTTTTATTCTTACAGAGCGATATTGATACTTTTGATATGCATAAAAAGAGGTCAAATATACGAGCACCACTGAAAAGGGAAATGTATCTTAATCATGTGACTAAAACGATGAATTCATTGTTTTTTTATGCTAACGTTCTCTGCCCAGGTTTCTGTATGGAGGACTGATCTGTACTGGTCTGCCAGTCTTCCAGCATCAGCCAATCAGAGTCCCAGGATGTCTCCGTTTGGACTCGGATGGACCCGCCTCTCTCTTGACTTGGACTAACAAAAAGGGGGACGAGTGTTTGCAGCTGGACGGCGGGAAAACTGTCAATGAGACGTTCAGGTGCAGAGAACTCAGCCTCGTCTTCAGAGGGACTGCAGAGATGTTCTCACCTGCGATGTCGGTGTGAAACAAAAAGGAGAATCATAAACTGGATTTTCCTGAAGCTACTGAACTCGGACTTTTAAAACACACAATGCACTGGTCAATTTGTACAACTGTTGTTTGCTGCCGTTTCCTTGTTTTTCCTTCCATGCTGTCAAAAAAGAGGGTTTTGGGATTAAAAGTTGGAGAGATATACGCACAGAGGCAGGGCAGCAGAGGCCCAGTCGAGGTGTTTAAGAGAGACAGGCCACCATGTTGGATGGCCTATAATCTTATAATGGGTACCCTGATTTTATTTTCTGCCTGAAAAACAATAAACTTAAATGAATATCCACCTAGAAATGACCATTTGTATATCAATTACTCTTTTCTTGCATGTTTCCACGGTGAACGAAAAATCCAAAAAACAGAGAAAAGTCTTGATAATTTCAAGTAAATGGGAATAACAACAGCAAAATGATATAAAAACACCCGTTTAGAAGCTCGTGAAGTTTAATCCAAGTCTCATTTATCCAGTAATATGCTCACTATTTCCCCAAACACATGCATTGAACGCATCTTTTCTGCATAAATGCTACTCGACTGGAAATCACACTGCGAAAATGAACTAAAATGCAAGTGTTGTGTGAACGTTTTCTCCGTTTTTGACTTCTTTGCAGTGGAGGCATGCAAGGAAAATAACGTTCTCTTCAATAATTCATCCTACGCGGGGTGAGTAATTGATATACAAATGGTCATTTTGGCAGTAAAGTATTCCTTTAAATTGTTAGCTACAGTGCTAGTCTAATGCTAATGTAAATTAGACATATCTGACATAAAAGTTGTTTTAAATTTAACTCAAGACTCAATTCTATTTTATCCAGAAATACGTGGACGGGTTTTACTCTGCTTGAAGTTTATACTTTATAAACATCTCAACCTTTGGATGTTTTTCATGTGTTTTTTTAGCCTGATTATAAAACCGAATTGTCTTTTAATTTCACTTCACTTCATTTCTCTCGAGCAATTTAATCCGACATCTGGGTTTCTGTTTTCCGTTTCTTGTATCCGTCCCACTGACGTCATTTTAAGTTAACTTGGAGGTTGCAGTTGCTTGTAACAGAAAACGTATTTGTCATATCAAATGAAGAAACAGGCAGATTTAAAAGTTCTTATATCTGCACGTCCACTTACAACCACCGGTAGAACTGTGCCAATCCATCCATTCTTGTTGCCATTTTTATGTTGCCATTTTTGTAGATACCTAGCTGTGTAGAAAGATGACTTCCCCTCCATTTTTAATCTCACCTCCAAAGCTCTGATTGCTCAGCAGAAACAGCCCTCAATGAGCACAACGCCGGGTCTTTTTGAATCCCACAAGCAACAAAATCCCAGCATCCCCTTGTGTTACAGGTCGTCTTTACCTAAACCCCTGATCAGGTCACAGAGGTCTGACCTCGTGTTTTACAGGAAGACGCAGCGCCGCTTTCTCTTGTGTTGATGTCACTCCTCTAACATGGTGGCTTGTCAAACACTCTCCACAACATCTGACCTCTGCTCAGTGGGGAAATAGTTCACCGTCATTTTTTATTGTTGTTTTACCAACAACAACAACACAAGTTAAGGTTCAGAGAAGAATATCCGTGTCCTGTTGCTTTATGTCTCGCAAAAAAAGGTATTGTTATCAGTTTTAGATGTCCTATGCATTGCAGGAGATATTTTGGAATGTGATTTCCTACATTTCCCAGAATGCCTCTTGACAACCTTTAGATGAGGGTTGTTGTTTTAAATCATATGAACATATAGCAAACTTGCCGCCTAACTACTTTATAAACATAGAGCTGCGTCCGATACTCTTAGCACAACTTGTCCCGGAGCCGCATTGCATTCTGGTCTATTGAGGCTCCTGATGCTACATTACTTGGTATCTGTGGCTATTATGTGACATGATTTCAACACATATAGTTGCTGGACATGTATTCACAGGAAAAGGGAAAAATACACCAAAGAAAAAAATGTATTCAGAGATGCAAGTTACAAAACAAACAGCTGATTTTAACACTGTTTTATTAAAAAATAGCCAGTTGGATTTAAATGCAAAATAATGCTAAAAGAGAAACCATGTCACTTCCTTTTAATGTTAAGATGAAAGAAATTATTTTATTTTTTTATTTATGATTAATGCACTTATGCTGATGGGTTATCTAAGAAAACAAAACAAAAAAACATTTAAATTTATGATTTAGTCAGAACAAAGTTTTGCAAATAAAAGACAAAACTATGGAATTTACTTTCTGAATTTGGCGTTACTGTACTGGGAATTTTTAAGACTAATTTTTCCCACAATGCCCTGCCTCAGAGTGTGTATATCTGCCATGACTCATCTCTACCTGTTTTATTTGTTGAAATGCCCAGGTGTTTGCCCTGAAGCTGGCTACTGGCTCAGCGTTTTCAGTAAAAAATGAAGAAAAATAAACATTGGTGTGTGGCATCGTTCTTTTATTTGAATATTTAAATTAGATTGATAGTGCAGTCCGAACATGTTTCAAGCGTTCATCATTATATAATAATAAGAAAAAAACAAGAAAAAATAAAGGGCCGTAAGCAGGATTTTTAGAAATACAGAGGTCATGGGTCAAGCCCAAAGCTCGCCAAGAAAAAATGTTTTAGTTATTTGGAATTTATTTAGTATAATTATTCGGTATAATGTCTATACATGAACATTGACACATCTCCAAAATGGCAACTTTTCATTCACAGCCCTTGGCAACATAAATTTCCACATAAGGTCAAACTTACTTGTTTTCCGAAGCTTTCATCCAGCTGATGGAGCTGCTCAGTTGTCATGGAGACGGTTTGTTGTTACCATGTGACGAACTAAAGTTCTATAATTAGGTCACTGTGATAACTGCTAAACCATCTCCATGACAACTGAACAAACGCAGCATGATTGATTGATGGTGGGTTTTTCTTGCACGCTGCTGTTTCTAAAGTCAAAAATGAACCTTTAAGTAAAAGATTTCAGCTTTGGGGCAAAGTATAATTCAGACACTGACATTTTTTGAAATTACTTTTTTTGTTTCTTGCCTAACTCTTGAAACTTAGTCAGAAAATACTCATTATGCAGAATAATATATATATATATATATATATATATATATATATATATATATATGTATCTATATAAATATATATAACTGAATTATAAGTAGTATGCATACATTTGGTAACTATACTGCTGGGTAGCTTAATCCATAATAATACATTATCATTTATTAATTTATATTTTGTATTGTTAACCTGAATCTGTAACTAATAACTAATATTGTCAAATAATTATAGTGGAGTAAAAAGAACAATATTGGCTTACAAAATGTATAGTAAAAAAGTACCTCAAAGTAAATGTACTTAATCAATCTACATATAAGACAAAGAAAAACAGTAAATATTTATTTAAAAAGATGAAAACAACTTTTATTTAATTTTTAAATGTTTTGCATTTTTCCATAAAAAATGACAAAAGCGATCAATCGATTATCGACTCCATCATTTAACTGACTAATCATCTCAGCTCTAATATCTTTAATCAAGTGAATGCAACACTATTAAGCAGCCAGCATGTGCATACATGTGTCACATGGATGCAGCTCTGTGAGTCAACACTGTACAGATGCTCAACAGTTTCTGCTGGAGGTTTCATTTTTTAATGCCAGCTATTCACTTTGAAATGTTTAATGCTGAATACTCTCCAGCTAACACTCTGGCCGGCTCATGAAGCCTGTTAAGTGAAAAAAAAAAAGTGAGATATCCCAGTTAAATTATGCAGCTCTTTCTCTCTGAGGCTCTCCACAGACGTGCCTGGGGAGATGGTGATAGACAGTATCTGCATCCTCCACCGCGAACTACAGCACACTTGAGGTGAAGAGGGAGAACGTGCTTTAGCTAAAAGCAGGACTCTAGTTTCCCAAGCACTTTAAAGAAAAAAAAAAAAAATCCCTTGCAGTGATGCAGGGAGAGGACGCTCTGGGGAGCAACAGACATGACTGTATGGTGAATAAGGTCAAGTGCACTCTTTGGGGGAAAAAAAGAGCCTATATGAAAAGGGCCTGCATGCATTGTGGGTGTGAAAAGAGTCACGGGGAGTGATCTGCAGCTCATCGTTAGCATGCATGTTGGCTGAGAGTGCTGGAGGCCAGCTCAGCGGATGTGGACGACAGATGGGGCCTGAGAGCCATGACTGGAAGGTTTCCTCTACAGGCTGAAAGCGGGTTGTGACCAACACCAAAACAAAAAGACAAGTACCGAGTCCTCCGTGTCTGGTCTGAGTCCAAGTAGGCAGTCTGAGTTTGAATCTTCTATGTGAAAAAGGAATAACAAAATCCCTGTTTATAGTTAAAAGTGAAATTTTATGGTCAATTCTTTTGTTAATGTTGTGACAAAAACCAAACCAAATATTAAAGATTATTTTAGGGTCCAGCTACAGCCTACTGTACAGGTTGTATTGAATAACAATAGGATTCAATAGACAACAGGTTGCATACCATACATGTGTGAGCTAAGTACATTATCAGACAGCCTTACAAATTAAGATTTTTAAACACAAAACATAAAATATGATGTTTTGCTATAAATTAAACAACCGATTTATCGATTAGCCGATTGACAGAAAATAATGAATCATCACTTTTTTCATTACAAAAACATTTTGTGGTTCCAGCTTAGTTCATGTTTAAGTTTATTTGCACAATTAAAAAATACACAAGCAGATAACAAATGATGTAGGAAGAGGCAGAAAGCCCACTGGGCTTATTTGAAGCCTCCACCTACATAATGTTAGAATTTCACAATGTTTTAGTGAACACAAGATTAATTTACAGAAAATAATATGACTTCATAATAGTAATTGCAAACTATTAGAACACGATGTAATCAAAACCAAGAATAAAAATAACAATAAATATAGCAAAACATATAAAAATATAAAATATGATATTCTTTGATTGTATTGCCATTTAATATATTGAATCCAAACAAAACATTCTCTTGGCATAAAGTGAAATCAGAGTCAATACAATTAATAATAAATCTACTAAAGTCCTTCTCTTGAGTTGTATTATGGGTTTAGTGTCATATACACAGTGGGACATTTTAAAGGATAATTTCCCTTAATTTACTAGTCAATATATACTTATATGGTGGCCTCTGCAGTCTGTGTTATCCCATAACGGACTGCTCCTCATAATGCAACATGGGACAGTTTACAGCGACTCAAAGCTCATTGATCAACACGGTTGTCACTCTTGTTTTGATCGATCTGCCCCTCAATATTCACATTGGACGTCAGGGACGTCAGTGAAACCGTATCCCCGCTTTAATAGGGCCTTCGCTTGTTCTCGGCTAACCCTTCGGAAACGCCCCCGCTGAGCACAATCTCGACATCCCATTGGTCGAGCCGTCATCATCGAACGACGTACAAAAATCTGGCACCACGATTGGTTTAATTGATTTTCAATCACGCGTACACCTTAAGCTGATTGGTCGGCACGCTTGTCCTTCAACGCTCCATTGTCCGTGGATTGGTGCAGCAGCAGCGCGGGCGGACTCCTCCACGGGGCTCGGTCTTCAAGGCTCACGGAGAGCGAATGTCGTCATGAGCGGTGGGTAGGAATTAAAACATTGGTGTTTATATTACATTCTACTTCGTAAAACATTATATTTGCTTTGAACAGAAAAGAACCGGACATTATGCGGTACGAATAAGTGTGTTTTTAGGGGGGACTCGGGCAGTTGGGTGAACCAAAATAAGCAAAGCACTTCCGGAAAAAGGGGCTGCCTTTTTCTGTAACGTTATCAAAGAGAGTTTCACTTGCTAGCTACGCGTCAGCTAGCCAAATATGCGAGTGTAAGCTATGGCTCTCTACTTGTTTCCCCGTGCATTTCCCCTGCACATTTATTCCACAATAAAACACAGAGATGGTGCAAGTAACGGCTCCATATTGGTTCGTTTATAAGTAGAAACTAAGCTGCACTCAGAGCAAATCAGCTTAAGCTAGCTGCTAACCACTTCAGCATACCCCCGGTTAGTCAGTAGTGCTAGTTAGCCAGCTAGCTAGCTACCGTTAGCTGGTTGTCCACAGCAAACCAAACCAACAGTATGTGTTTGATGGCGGCGCTATTTTGAGGCCACACTGTTTTTGTTTTAATGTGTGTATTACTATGAGTGGTGGAAGAAGTATTCAGATCTTTTACTTCAGTAAAAGTAGTAATACCACACTGTAGAAATACCCTTCTACAAGTAAAAGTCCTGCATTCAAAATCGTACTTAAGTAAAAGTGTAAAAGTATACTGAAGGTACCAAAAGTATGCAGAATTACCCTTTTCAGAATCATATATATTGTATTACAGGATTTTAATTATTGATGCATTTAAGTGTTCATCCCTTTTAATGTTGCAGCTGGTAAAGGAGGAGCTAAGTTCAACTAGTTACTGTATATACTGCTGGGTATAGCTTAGTACATCATAATATAAGAGTTGATTTATATTTTGTATTAATACTAACTAAGAACATTTACTCAAGTACTGTACTTCAGTACACATTTGAGGTACTATTTCGATTGTATACTACTTTGTACTGCTCCAATACATCTCAGAGGTAAATATTATTACTCTTTACTCCACTACTTTTGTCTGACAGCTTTAGTTGCTTTTCAGATGACAGTTTTTTTTCAATCCCCATTCTGTCCAGTGAAATCCATGTATCTCCAGAGGTATTGAATTTGAATGTTTGTGATGAACTGAAGGATGAAGTGTTGCTTTATCTGTTGAGAAGATTCTCCTCCTTCTTAAGTTAAATGAAGTCTTTAAAAAGCCTCTTGGATCAGCTGTAAAATGCATCGTCACAAAGCTGAAAACAGGCTGTTTTTCTCACAGGACAGAGACAAAGATACAAACATGTGATGATCTTATAGAATATGATGCATTGATGTAGATTAAACTACCAACAGGATATAAAGGAGGTAAAAATAGCACAACCGTAAACATCTACAGCAGTAAAACACAACAGACACGTAATATTAATCCTCATATAATAGTAAAACACTGATGGGGAACATTTTACTGCACATTGAATACTTTTTGATTTTCATTCTTTAAGTACAGCTTGCTGATAATACTTTTTACAATTTTAGATTTTGAATGCAGGACTTTACTTTACAGTGTTGTATTAGTATTTCTACTTAAGTTAATGATCTGAATACTTCTTTCACCACTGCTAAAAATGTATCTTAGCCAAGAAAGATTAGTGGCTCAGCAGGCTGTGGTATCCCCGTGTGAAATATTTTGGTTTGACAGTGAAGTTTTTGGCACCATGATCCACAGCTGCTTTTACTGTATAATACGTTCACTTAATGATGCAGGCAGCTCTAACGGAGGAAGCAGTTCCTGTTTGGTCTTCTGATCAGCAGATACAACACACAGTTTATTTTCTATCAGGGTAAAGTTCAGCGTTTACAGATGAGGTGGCAGAATTAGGCAGTTGATGTTGTGGTTGAAGTCTTTTGTATTTTTGACACATCCCTCATAACAACCAACTTATATTTTGAGTTTTGAATTATCTGTATTTGACTGTGGTTGTATTTAAGCCCCAGTTTGTGCTTTTCATGTTTTACTATGGTACTACTATTACATTGGAGTCACAGAGCTGAGCATGTTTTTCTGCTAAATAAATACATGGCAACCTTTAACAACCAGTCAAGATTTCTGTCTGTCCAGTGCATGATACAAAAGAGGATTTTTAAACTCCAGACATGGTAGCTGGAAGTGACATGTCCTTGCACAACAAACCAAACTAAATGTTTTATGAGTCATATTTTTCTACATTGATTTGACTTTTTTTCTATTACTTTATGTATTCATATACAATAACACGTATCTTTCTTGTGTTGTGCAAGACGAGTAGGGAGACATGTTATTTCCTGCTAAATCTTTTTTTATATCCTGCAGCAGAAGGTATCTTTTCATTCAGATAGTCAGAAGAGTCGTTGAGGATTCTGGTTGTGCTTTCAGAAGTTGCAAGTTATTTATAGTTATAAGAAAAAAAAATGCTTAGCTCTGTGACTCCACTGTAACTGCAATACTCTGCTTTAGAGGCACACACTGCTGTACTTTATAGCTCATCATTGCAATGGTGAAATCAGCATCTCTTGCAGTTAGAATAGATCTATGATGAATCAGTGTTTTCCCAGCAGCCAGTGCACTTCTCACTTGTATTGCTGGTTGCCAGAGCAGCGCTCTGTGGCTGTCATGTGGTTAAGTGTCACCTGCTGTTTGATTTCAAGTGTTTGCCATCTGACGTCCTTTGAGCTCAACTGTAATGTACTCAAAATATTACAAACGTTAATATTTCCGTTTGTTTTACACGTTCATGAATGATGACGGATGTTGAGTGAAACCCATAAGACGCCCCCACAGCACTACTGCTGCATAAAACCAGAAATGAAAACACTTTAGACTGCCTTCCTTTTTGTATTGTCTTTTGCACTTGTATTCATTTTAGGGTATATATTTTTTTTAAACTTCAATTGTAGTGCGGTTCAGGCAATAATGACCAGTGGAATATGTCACTCCGTGTACCACTTTCCTCACGGCAATTCTCTTTGACAGTAACAGCCTCAACCTATTTTGGCCATTAGGCTGCATTGCCTGCTACTCAAGATTTACTCTGCTCTTAAACTACCGGGCAGCCTGCCCTAAATGTACTCATGCTGACTGTCATAACATAAAAATAATAATAAATGTAGTCTTTTCGTCACATAATGACTGCTGTCCAATAGTGCATTTATTTGCTTAAAGAGCATTTGAATTGTTGCCTGTGTTTTGATATTTGTTGGTCAAAGATTTTTCATATTTTTGAAGAGCCAAACATAAGATCTGTCATTGTCCATCAGCTATCTTCATGAAAACCACCAAAATAGATGTTTTGAGCTTTCTAACAAAATCCAAATGCTGCTTTTGTTTTGATTATGTCTATAACACAACTTGTTATGTATATTATCAAATCATCAAAATTACAACAACATCATTTTAGCTGGTTCATGCAATAGCACTTAATGAAATTGAAACAAAATGTGTACCTGGTTAATTTCAAATACCGTATAACAGAGATAGAAATGCTGTTTTAAAGGAGCATGCTGGTGTTTTTACAGGTCGTAGCTCCATCTACTTATTTGCGTTAATGTTGACTATTTAAAAATATTTCTTTATAGACTGAATTATTTTCTCTAGCTCTTGGAGAGCTATAGGTTATGGTGTAAAAAAATAACTTGCAAAAGTACCTATTTGTGACCACTGAATAGGGCTTAAACATGCAGAACTTCGGTTCGGTACTTTAGTGGTTCAACGTTGAATTATAGAAGGACATTTCTTATTGCTTTAAGAGATGGGAATTATACTCCACAATATTTGCGTAAATAAAAGCCTAATTTGTGTAACTAATGCTGTTTAATGATTGTAATTCCAGTGAGACATTATCCAGCTTGTCTTTCTTAGATCTGTTTCTGTTTTATAGGAATGTCCTGTGATGTCCTTGAACAGCCTAACCACTGAAACTAGATGCTGCAGGCAGCCTGAATCTGACTCTGCTGTGTCTGTGTGTTTTCCAGAACAACAGGACAGTATGGCCACCACTGTTGCTGTCAGTCCCAGTGAATACCTTCAGCCCTCCACCGCTTCCACACAAGTGAGTAACAGCCAGATGTCGTGTCCCGCTTCTCTTTGCGTTCTGGTTGCCTGACGTCATTACCTCTGTTAACCCACGAGGTTCATTCACGTCGCTGCACACTGGAGGCACATTTTTGTGCCAGGATCGTACTGAGCGACTGATTCTCCCATTTTAAATTAATGAAGCAGAGTTATCGTATCAATATAAAATCAATGCTGTGATATTAAACTAAATATATGAGCATGGAAGAACAGTTTTGACCTTTGGGAACAGTATGTGTTTGTAACAAAATAATCATCAATCAATCAATGTTTTGATTTTTAAACGCTGCCTTCAGCTTCGACTAAAGATGTGGTTGAAAACTTCAAAAGCTAGTAAGTAGATCTTTGAGCTTAGAATATTTTGTTACCTGAGACTAAATATCTTCTGGGATTTTGATTATTGGAATATCAATTATTACTTGTTATATAATAAATATAATAACACTATAATTATTAATTGTTATTTATTATATAACAAGGCTGAGGTTAGTCATTTTATAAAGAAAGATCATACAGTATAGCTGTGACAGTATCTGGGTTTCTAGCCTACTTGTCGACGAGTGATTCAGATACCCAGCTGGTGAAATTAGGAGAGATCATAATGAGGTTTGATTTGAAAGTATCAACAGAGGTTACCTTCTGAATGTGCAGTGGGAGGTTATTTTAGCTTCTTATCTCACCTTATTTCCCTCTTAACAGTTTCTGCTCCAGCTGGTTTTAATGCAGACTGTGTGTGTTGTATCTGACTTGCAGTGTTTGTCTCCCTGCAGGACACCCAGCCCTCTCCTCTTGCTCTCTTGGCTGCTACCTGTAGTAAAATTGGCCCTCCTGCTGCTCAAGCTCCTGTCACATCTCCTCCCGCTCAGCCGCAGCCTCGCAGGCTCCTCCCCATAAAGCCGGCTCCAATCGCCCCCGCTCCACCTAAAAACCTCAGTTTCCTCTCAGCCAAAGGCAATGTGATCCAGCTGCCTGCCGGCCTGGGCTCCACGGCCCCTGGCAGTCCCATTGTGCTCACTATCCAGCAGAGCCCGGCCCGCACCAACACCTCAGCCCCCGCCAACATCCAGTACCAGATGATGCCGCAGATCCAAGGTGCCCAGACTATCCAGGTGATGCCACAGGGAGGTCAGATCCAGCTCATACCGGGCACCAACCAGGCCATCATCACCACTCCCATGACCGTACCGGCTCCCACAGCCGCCACCACTCCCGTCACTCCGCAGAAGACTGTAGCCATCAAGCCCTCCCCCAGGTCGCGCAAGTCGAACAACTCTGCTGCAAACATGGTGCAGCTGCCCAGCGGGCTCACGCTGCCGCTCAACGTGGCGACCGGAGAGGTGGGCGGGACTCAATTCATCACAGAGACGGCAGCTGCCCCTCCCACTCCAGGAAAGGGACGACGAGGGAGGAAGAAGAAAGTGGTTCTGGCTGCTTATCCTCCGCCTCCTCCTCCTGCACAGGCTGCCTCTCCACCCCCCGAGCAGATGGAGACCATCCTGATAGAAGCTGGCGACAACATCATTCAGGTACATCTGGCAGAAAGGCATTGAAAGCAGGTTCACTCCTGACTGAGGAACACGTACAGTATCTGTGATCAAATATTCTGAACTGTAGGTTCACTCACTCTGAATTTGTACTCGGCCAACAATTAAATGTTGATGAAGCTAATCGACTGTATTTCTACTGAACAAGCGCTGTGAAAAGCGAATAAGTGAACCCTGAATTTAGCATTTATTCTTTCTTTTGTTTTGTCTTAAAGACTCCGTAACACAAAGCATCAACGCTCATATAAAACAGATAGCAGTTAAACTTCACAAAATCACTTTAAGCAAATTAAGGAAAGTTTTACAATTCATAGGTTATCTTGTCGGTTCATTTTCTGTTAATTGAGAAATTAATAAATTGGCCTAAACCAAACTAATTGTTGGTTGAATTCAAGTCAAGTTGACTTAGACTGTAATATATTCTGTGTCATCAGGGAGTAAATTAAACATTTCTCTCATACATATTATATTATAATGGATAAATGGATAAAAGGTATCGCTACAGAGCATTTTAATCTTTCAGCTCTCATTGTTTTGGTTTTTACGATGGTAAATTTGCTATTTTGGTTCACACTCACCGCCCTCAATAGCATTGTTTCCAGCTGCTGTTTTGCAAAAAAAAAAGCTCTAAAACCCACCAAATACGACCTGCCCGGGGCCGACCAGCTAAAGAGCCCGATATTTTCATTTTCATCTGGAGTTGGTAAAAACGGAGCTAAAAGAAGAGTGAATATAGGACGTATATGCTGTTAGTATGTCATTAATGTCAGTGTTGTATTTCCAGCTTGTTCTGATATTCCAAAAGTGTTGTGGTCTAGTGGTGAGAGGGGATCAGTTATGGGACAAGAGATGGTTCCATAACTGAACTATTACGGGGTTGACTCCATCCCAACATCCCCTCTTGTACACCAGCAGCCTTGAGCTCAACACACTGAATCTTTTCTCTTTCATTATATCTCCCACTCCTCCATTGGCTCAGAGCATTCCAGCATAACATCTCCTGTCTCCGTATTTGCAGGCAGGCAACAACCTACTGATCGTGCAGAGTCCCGGGCAGCCAGCTATGGTGCAGCAGGTCCAGCTGGTCCAGTCCAAACCGGAGTCCCAGGTGGTTCAGATCCCCCAGCAGGCCTTGAAGGTTGTGCAGGCCGCCTCCGCCACATTACCGCCTGTCCCACAAAGACAGTCGGTCCCCTCGAGCCTGCAGGTCACTCAAACAGAGCCAACACCAACACAGGTATCCATTCACAAATACTTCAAAACTATTGTGTTTCACTGTTTTATCAACCCTAACTTCTGATGCATTCAAAGGTGTTGTGAAATTCTAGTTAAAGTTACACCTGTGAGTCCATAATACTGTTTAAAATCCAAATCATAGCAGTGCTAAAAAATATGTTGCTTTACATTTTTAATTTTAAAATTTTACCATGAAGTCCCATTGAGATCAAAAATCCCTTTTACAAGAGAGACCTTTAAAACTCCTCTCACATGGAAATAACATAGTCCGGTGCAGCCTGACGGAGCCACTAGCGTGATCATAAACTCTTAGTTTTGTTCACATGGGAAAGAAGAAAGACCGGGATAAAAAGGTTGAATTGGAAAAGCTTTTTTGAAAGAAAAGAAAATCGTGAAAATGTGAACATTTCCGTTTCCCACTTCCCTTAGCTATTTATTTCTATTTAGGCCTTCCCATTTTCAAGTTCAAGTTTTTTAAGTTTACTTCCCATTTTTACGTTACAAAATCACCCTATCCGCTTCTCTTTTTTTTTTTTTTTTTTTTTTTTGTTCTTTGTTATAAATTAATTGTGGCCTAATTTTCCCTAAAAGTAAAGCAAAAAATATTTACCTTTTTATTTTTATTTTTGCAGTTTCTCCCCATAGGATAACTCTGATCACACTGTGCAATCCAGTTCAATTAAAAACGTCTGAGCGTTTTCTTCCCTCAGATCCTCTTCAAAACCGCATCGGGCGAGTGGCAGTCAGTTCAGATCCAGGACACGGTCTCCACGACAACAACTCCCACCACTTCGGTCACCACCACCACCACCTCGCCGCTGGCCGGCACCAAGAGGTCGCTGCCGGGGGGCCGGAAGGAACGGACTCTGGCAAAAATCGCTCCAGCGGGGGGAATGATATCGTTGAACACGTCGCAGCTCTCCTCAGCGACCCAGGCAGTGCAGACGATCAGCATCAACGGGGTCCAAGTTCAGGGAGTTCCTGTCACCATTACCAACGCAGGGGGTGAGCTGATGTTAAAGGCCGTGACACACCAAGCACATTATCAGCCGTCGCTTAAGGTCGGGTGAGCGTCTGTCGGCCTAGTTTTTGCGCTGCGTCCCGCGCCGTCGGCACTTTTTTGGCCCTGCAGACGGTCTCCTCTGCAGATTCAGCATGTTGAATCAGCGGTGGAGACTCTGCAAAATAAATCCCTCTGATTGGCTGTTCAGTTTAAGCGAGTCAGTGCACAAAAAGAGAAACGGACGTGAGGAAAACAAACAAACGACTAAAGTGAAGAGGCTCACGCAGAGGCTCTTCACTTTTTTCACCTTCATCTTATTATATACAGGATATTCTCACAACGACCGCCTGGAATAAAGTGTTCAGCGAGAGTGGTGTGAAAAGGGTCGGCTGCTTTGTTTTAATGTGTTGTATCTTAACAACGGCTTGTTTATTTAGAGGTCTTCCGGTTTACTTTTTCTAATGATGAATACAGACTACCGCCGCCTGCTGTTACTAAGAGTTATTTCCTCACGTGTTTCCAAATGCGACTTTTTGGCCCAGACGCCGTTAATGTGAGGCGACGCAACAGTCTTCTCTGCCGCCGCTGGTTCTTTGATGTTTGTTGGTTGAGAGAGCAAGGATTGTAAAGCATTTAGTACAAGACAATGTCACAGATCTTTGTGCAGTAGTTTAGTAACGTGTATGGTTTAATTATGGGGCGCTTGATTAGGTGCGACGCTGTTCATAGTAGTGAAACGACCGGCCGGAGGAGATCGATAGACAGAACACGTCACGGTTTCTTACTTAGTCTTTCGTGGTTGTAAATACAGTGGAAACCGCTTGTATGGATCATAAAGCTTTGGAAGAATCATTCTCGTACAAATGCTGATTAAATAATTAGTTTATTGTAGTTGTACGCTTATAATGTTCATTTTGGGTCCCTTCAAACACAAACATTTGTGTTGCTTTACTCCCTTGATACTTTGCCTGTCTGCTTGCATCCTGGCTACTTGGGGCTGCTGCTGCGTGCACGTTGTAAATCGTGATGGGAAAAGGTCATTTTCTCTCAATGAAAAATGTATATTTCTTCGAAGCTTATGGAAAAAACGCCAAAAACGAGCCAAACGAGATGCAGCAGCGGAACTTGGTCTTCCTCAAGTTACCTTGGGGAACGAGAAACAGTCAGAGCTGCTAGTAATGGAGTTCTGATTTATTACTCTACATTCATGTAATACATATACAAATGTCAATTAGATGGTTATCTGCATGAGAAATGAAGAAAAAGAAGATTTTCTATTAATCATCTCCTTATAGTGATCAATCAACGAGAGCTGCATACCGGCGTAAACAGCTGAGTGATTATTGTGAATGCTCTGATTAATAAATGTAACTAAATAATCCTTTGCTTGTGATGACAGTTTTGTTTACTTTGAACAGCTAGCACCTCGGCGTTGTCCGATGCATTTCGGGACTTTTTCTCTCCCCCTGAGCTGCTGGAAATCCCCCATCAGAAACTCATGTGAAAAACACACTAAGGCAAATTAAATCACTGATACAGGCGTTGTAATGTAAAAGCCATTCCCCAGTGGAAAATACGTTTTTTGGGGGGTTTTTTTCCTCCAAAAACATCTGAAGAACCCCAGGAATGATATTGGGGGTCGGGACCTAGATGACAGAATTACTTGATTTTCTTTTGAAAAAAACTGGGAGCAGATCCTTTTTATATATATATATATATATATATAGTAAAACTACAAACTCTATATAAATATGTAGTGTTTAGTGTTAAGGAGCTTTTGAAGATTGTCAATCTAAAAGTTTAATATCTCTTTTTTGTACATTTTTATTCAAATTTGTTCGATAAGTCGATAAATGATAATATTTCATTATTGCCCAGCCCTAGAGGGAAAAATCAGCAGAAAATATTCACCATGAGAGTCAAGATATTTTGAGTTTTTTTTTTTTTTTTAAGCACAAAAATGTACAATAATTTGAAAAATGAAGAAAAAATAGATAAATCTCCCTCTGTTTAGAGCACATTGTCAACTCTTTGCTTTCAAGTGTCATGATGTTAATGTTACCATTAATCATTAATTAGAGTTTCAGTCCACTTTGACTCATGGCAGTCAGCTGGTTACTTTGTTAGAGGAGCTAGGCTGCCCTGGCCGGATCCCGGTTGTGTCTCTTACTGTGTGTTTCTCTTTGTTTGTCAGGCCAGCAGCACCTCACGGTGCAGGCGATGCAGGGTGGAGGGCTCCAGCTGGCTACAACGCCGGGTCAGCCGGCCATCCAGGTAGACCAGACACTCACCCTGGAGCTGCCCGGCCAGCCAGGAGAAAAGAAGCGACGCATGGCCTGCACCTGCCCCAACTGTAAAGACGCAGACAAGAGGTGAGTGTACCAAGAGACGGACAAAAATGTGCCAATAATACATTTTTACTTGCCCAGATTTTCTGGCTTTTGTGCTGGGTGAAACATTAAATACAAAAGACAAGAACTGATTTAGAATTGTATGACTTTAAGAGAATATTACCAACTGGAAATGGGTTTCATGGACAGCTTTTCAATTCATTGCTGAAACCTTAAATTAGCTACCTGCTTTTTTGCTACAAAATAGTATAAGATGTGGAGATTTCTCCTTCAGATTGAATCATAATTATCTGCTGTTAGCTTTGACAGTAAAGACGTGAATACATATCTATTGTCTGTGGATATTGTATGCATTATGTAAATAAAGTTTAGCTTTTGAAAATATATTTTTTTGCATGAACAGAACAATTTATGCTTTTAAGTCCATTTTGATGTTAAATGAAATGCTGTCCGCTGTTACTTATGAATGCCCAGCTCTACCCGTGAAGCCTGTATATCTCACTGTTTATGTGTGTATGTGTGTGTGTACGCTCTGCAGACCCGGGGAGGTGGGGAAGAGGAAGCACATCTGCCACGTCCCCGGCTGCGAGAAGACGTTCAGGAAAACGTCGCTGCTCAGAGCTCACGTCCGGCTGCACACCGGTGAAAGGCCCTTTGTCTGCAACTGGGTTTTCTGTGGGAAACGTTTCACGCGCAGCGACGAGCTGCAGCGGCACGCCAGGACGCACACAGGTCTGTCTGCTGGAGACACTGAAACACATGTGAACACACACATTCATTCAAAGCGTTACAGTTTCCCATAAAGATTCCCATAACACAACAAAGATGTGCACTTAATAAATAACACTGGTTGAGGTAAACACTACATATGAGGCAGTTTTAACCACTTAACAAACAGGAAATTATGAATGAAATCAATAAAAATGAAACTAAAAGAACTGAAGTAGGCGAAGCGATGTTATCTCATCTGAGAAAGAGCCATGATACAAAAGGCAGAGAATATTATGAAGCATCAGTTATTAAATCAGGTCATGTGGTGAGAGATGCAGCGTCTTCGATGTTTGTGTTTTTGCTCTGTGTATTTTTTGTTTATATATTTGAAGTCTGGCTTGACCAGATGGCTGAACTCAAATACTACTAAAACATTGTTTTAATATTGATATATATCAGGATATGTGATATCTTGTGTAAAACAAAAGCTGAAGCCACCGTTTATTTTGTACTTTTTAATTAGAGCCTGGCGGATAAATCGGCCTGTGTTATCTCGTGGAACATATCTTGGTGTTGGCATGTCGGCCATTAATTAAAAAGTAATTGCATTAGAGAAATGCAAAAGATGTTTGTGCTAATTAACACAACAGTATCACTGATACAGAGTTTGTCCACCATAGAGCACTGACAATTATATTTTATACTATTACACATTTCAAGTAAAGAATTTTGCAAAACCATGACATGATCATATATTCACTTTGAAGTTCTCAGCAAGTATAATGATATTCTTGATTTATTTCCCACCGCTAAGTGAAAGCTTTATTAAAAAAGCTGTTTTTATCCCCGTATTGTCTTTGACATTACAAACATTATCACGTCACTTTTCTTTTTGTTTCCCCCGCAGGAGACAAGCGCTTCGAGTGCAGCCAGTGTCAGAAACGCTTCATGAGGAGTGACCACCTGACGAAGCATTACAAGACTCACATAAACACCAAGAACCTGTGAGCCTGCTGTATACTGTACATGCAGACTAACTCTGAAACTAAAGACTGTATTAGAGGAAGGAGGGGCAGAGGAGACGACACCAAGGGAGTGTCTGTGACTTATCCCGTTATGGGAAATACTCCAAAAAAAGTCCCTATATCCCCTCTCACTCCTCGAGGACACTGTGTAGCGTGGTGTACAAAGAAATCCTTCCTGGTGGACTTCAAACTGATCCAGCAAACTTATTAATAATAGTTTATCTTTGGGTTTTTTTCCCCCCTCTGGTGTGAGCGGAGGCCAGAACCCGCTCAGACTGAACGCGCAAGACGACGAGATGGCCGGGCTTCAGACGCAGATGCTTAACTCTGCTTGCTTATTTATAAACTTCTCTGGAGGAAGATCATACACATAATTATTCAGACGCCAACACCAAAACCACAGGACTCCAGTCACAGTTTCCCTCTTTTTATTTTTGTTTTTCTTCCCCCACACCTGCTTGGTTTTTACTTGTTTGTAGTGGAACATTGGGAGATCCCAGAAATTGGCTTTAAAGAACCAAAAAAGGAAAAATTCAACACGTTTGTTTTGTAAAATTAACAGAAATATGTTTTACCTCAGTGGAATGGTAATTGTGTTATAAGGTATTTGGGTTTCAGCGAGAGTCTCTGCTGATTTTAAAATATACACCCCAAAATATTTGGGGACTACTGCATTAAAAACTCCCCTTACAGACTTTTGAAAACCTTTTTAGAAGTGTGTGTATGCATACTGTTATACATAATATTAATAATGATAATAAACTATTTATAACATTTTTTTCATACAATTGTTAGAAATTGATTTACAAGTATGTAGAAAATCTTGACATAAAAAAAAGAAACGAGAGGGGAGACTTAAAGTTTTACAGCAGAAATACAAAGTATGTAAAAATAAAGATTTTATCATTTGCTTTGAGGGTACTGGTCAGCTGAGCTCTCACAGACCCAAGGCCTGGCGTCTGATGGCAAAGTTTTAGATCCAGTCACTTTGCTGCCAAAACCTCAGAACAAAACAGCAGCAAGCGACAAAGCTCAGGCTTGGAAGGGATTTAATATGCAGTTCAGGGCCAGAAGTCACTGTGCCTTAAAAGTTGTCACTCAAATTTTAAAACCAACTTCTAAACAAACTGGAAAAAAAGTGAAGGGCTGCTGAAATTTGAACAGTGTAGTAATATCTTGGTGAAGATCCTGACTCCTGCTGGAAATGATTAAATACAGAAACGTTACAGAAAACATTACGGGAGAATCTTTTTGGAAATAATTATCTTTTTGCTTAAACTGAGGTAAGCAAGACTGAACATGAAACGTCAAACTCAAACTTGGTAAATCTTTGCAAAGTTTCAAATATTGTCTTGTGTCTGGTTGATGGAGCATTATCGATCAGTTTTGATTAACATTAAGGACATTTAGACGTTCTGAAAGGCCGTCCTGATGCTTTTAAAGGGGCCCAAGTCTCCTATCAGGACTAGGTATAATGTCACAAAGTGCAAACATGAAACTGGAGAATGATGGAGGACCCAGGGTTGATCCTTGGGGAACACCTGATATGACTACCATGTTTTCTGAGCGGTCGGGCAGTGTGTTGTGATCAACCATATCAAAATCTGTGATTGGGTCAAAGGTGAAGCAGGATGTCACCTTTTATCGACTGCAAAGAGGGAGTTGTTTATAATATCTCAGATGATTGGATCGGTCTTCAGAAGTGTTGATTAAAGATGTGGAGGAAACACAGTTAAGTACCTTCACTTTTTCTTTTGAGGCTCTGTGGCAGACTGCATCAATAACCTGATGTCCAATGGGAGTGATGGTTTCACATGAATCTATGTATACTACCTAAAATTCTCTACCTTTTTTTTTTTAGAGAGAAGTGCTGCAAAGACTTTGAACTTTCTGGAGAACTTCTTTCTTTCTTGTGTTTTCAAGGAACAACAGGGCTGAGTTGACCCTGAAACAAATCAAAGAGGCTTTTTTTTTTTTTTTACTTTGAGAATTAAGGTCAAAAGAGGTCTCTTGAGTCTCCAGGTGCTACGGATTTAATTCAGTAAAATATGATTGATCACCCCTGTGATAAACGCACTCACGCCCCTCTTGTTTCCTCTGAAATCCAAACCAGGTTGCTACATAGTTGGTTATCAATCTTGGATACCACAACAGGTACGCTGACGTCTAGGGCTGGGTATCGAAGAGTCGGCATCGAATATTTGGCCAGATTCATACTCTTAACTTGTTCTTTTATCACATAGTTCCTGATTTAAATCAGAACTCTGCTAGTTTTAGACGGTATTCTGTTTAGTTCTTGAATGGCTGCTCTTGTTTTTAGACATTTTGATTTTAACATCAACTTAACCTATCCTTTTTTTTAATTTTATTTTTTTATACCTGAAAGGTTTAAGTATTCATTATAGCGTATATTTTAGATAAATGTTTATACTTCACCAAGTAAGGTATCAAAAGAAGTGTGATACCCAGCCCTACTTACACTGTGTGTACTAATAAATAAGTGACTAAATTCCAGGGTAACTCTGCTATTCTGCTTTACTCATGGTATTATTTTTAATTTGAGGATTTGTAGCCTATGCATTGCTGTATATATGATCAGATTTCCAATTATTTGGCCTGACTTGACAATCACGTGCCGAGATGAAAAAAAAATCTTTCTCAGGCCTTTGATTAGTTACTTTGTACATGATTTTTTCCAGCTATGTGATAGCTTTAATTCTGAATTAACACTTGAGAAGTTTTTTGTTGATATACAGATGACCAGCATTAGGCCTACTGTACAGTATTCACATAAGTTACTTAAATGTCTTTTGCTTTACAGAAAACATTGTTGATCATATCGTTTTTTTTTAAATAATGAAGATTTACTGAGCGTTGGCGAACATGTCATCGGTCAGTTTGAAGTCTGAACTTGTGTGGGAGTTCCTTTTATTTAAAGAAATACACCGACTTATTGTTAAATAAGCTTTTTGGTCAAATTAGCACGGTGCCATCAGACAGCAGGTAGCGGCTTCACCTCTGTGTTGAGTTTTCACTGTGGCGGGTTTTAATACTGTGACATACATGTTTAATGGATGGTGCTGCCTTGCTAAACATCCAACAACAGCTTTGACCAAAAAGCTAAAGTCCGATTTATTTTTTAAAGCACTTTGAACCAGTTTTCCTCAAAGTGCTTCACAAGGGGCGACAGATAAACGTACAGCTTACATGTAGGTGGCCAATATTTGGTGTATTTTTTCAAGAATGTGTCTAAAGACATGCAATGCCATTGGGGACGGATAGACAGAGCCTGCTCATATTTATGTTTGTATTTCATGTCTGCATATGTAAATACAGTGTGTGTCTGGTAGACACAGTAAATGTAGGGTATTAAAACACAAAAGTTAAGCTGCCTAGTGTTGTGGTTGGCGTGGCCAGCCCTGAAGGAAATGGACTTTGTACAGTGTGTAAGGAATAAAATATAATGTGACATTGTATAGCTTCATTCCTGCTTTGTATAAGACTTCTAGATCTTTTTTCTATTGAATTAAAGATGCCTTAGACAGCTGCACCCAGTATTCAAATATGTTTTTTCCCCCCTGTCTAATTCCAGGTAACAACATTTGTGAAATTCCTTTTGTGTTTTTAACTTATGTTACATGCTCATGTAATGTGCACTGATTTAAAATCCCAGGTTCCAAAAGTTGTAAATTTGATCTTCATTGTAATAAAAAATAATGAGATTTTCCAAATTTAGACATGTTTATTGCTTGGTTTTGGTGAATTAAACGCTTCTCCTTCTCCAAGCCCATACGTCATACTGTGTTCTGCAGCCAATTGTTGTGTTTACATGGACCAGCAATTAATTTTATAACTTGTGTAAAGTTGCTAAAACACAAAGTTTGCTCCTTTTCTACAGTCACCCCCCTCAATAAACAACTCAAACCATTTTTGCTGCTTCTTTTATTTTTTCCTACTCTCTTTCTAGGTTCAATTCTAGATAAAAACACTTTTAGTAATTGCTTTATTTAGTCCTTGGTCTTTTTGTAAAAGTAAAACAAGTCAGACTTTGTTAAGAATTAGAACTATATATTTGATTTATTTAGATTCAGACTCGTTAAGATAAATTAGGAAATACAAAATTAAACAACTAGGAAAAGGAATCATATCGACATCATCAAAGCACAGTTGTATGTTGAAAAGCATAAAAAATATGAACATCTAACTAAATATTAATTAATTCATATTATAATATTAACATTACAAAATGTTTATATATTTAAATGCGGAGTCAATGTAATAGTAGCCACATTATATAAATATTAATGTCAATTTTGTATTTTAGTCCGAACTTTTCAGCTATAGAAAATCACTTTAAGCTTTTCTTTGTCTTTTAAAAACTTAAATATAAGAACTATATGACCCTTTATTTTATTTATTGTGTTATTTTGTTTATTTCTTTAGCAGTGGTGGAATATAACTAAGTACATGTCAGTTAATTTAAGTATCTAAAATTGGCTTACAAGTGATAAAACCAGAATAATTATATTTTAATAATATATAATATTCTATAATAATGGAACTTTGAAATGAGCCATTCTAAGTACATTTTGAAGATAATACTTCTGTACTTTTACATTTAGTAACAAGATAAAATAATCCTTTATTAGTCCCACAGAAATGAAATGTGCAGTGTAACAGCAGCAAAGAGCATAGTGAAGCATTGATAAAAAAAATAAAATTTAAATTATAACATTAAAATTAAAACAAGTTATAATAAATAAGAAAAAGAAGTAGACAGACTGAACTATTTAATTCACATTATTGCACATACAGTATATAGATATTGCATAGTTTAGTACATGTTGATATTGCTCATGGCACCACGTTTTGCTGTGGTCTTTTGAATGCAGAACTTTAACTTTGAATGTAGTATTATTAAGACCATGGTGTTTCATTTGTTTTACTTATGTACAAGATATAAATACTAATGCTGCTTAGATTTTGCTCTTAAAAATATTTCTGCATGGGACATTTATTTTGAAAAGCTTGTGGCGTGCGTCATTAGAATCGACCGAAGTATTTCCTGTTAGCTCGAGGAGAGCCGGTAATATTTAAAGGCTGCTTATCTCAATTACATTGCATTAATGGTGTTTTTGAGATACACTTATGCACTGGTTTATATCGCAAGTGATTTCTTTATTCAATATTTGTTTTAAGTGACATTGAAGTTTAAACAGGATGATATTTTGTGAGCTAAGCTAACTGTTAGTTAGCTAGCCTCATTTGTTTACATTAGTACACACATATGGTTACTTTCACTCAGGAAACACCTTCATCTCTGCGACGTTTTAACAAGTGGCCTTGTTTCCTGCTACATAAGTGGTTAAAGACCAGTGCCGAAACACATTTACGATGGAGAACTATCAATAAATGTAAGTGAAGTATGTTAAGTTTGTTGTCTTAGTTTGTTACCCTGTATTATCCTTAAAAAGTGTTAAATGTTGATGGTGTCTTGTATTTGTACGCCCTCCAGTTTGGCTAGCTGGCTTCTTTACAGGGAAAACTGTATTAGACAAACTAGTCATTTTGTGAAGAATCTATTTAATGTACAATGCAGTTTAAAAGTTTGTTTCTCCTGCCACATAATCTGTATGTGTCCAGTCAGATGTCTGAGAGGACGACTGTATGTTTGAATGATCTCTCATGCTGTTAGGTTGTAGAAAGTCCTCTTAACAAATAGAAGCTATTTTGTATGAATGGTTTGTTTTGTACACTGAGAACACAAACGCTGTACGATGGTTCAACCAGCCTGACAATGTAAAGGACAGTTGAGCAACAGTTCAATAAGAAGAAGAAATCAGCAGTTGTTGGTAAAATAAACTGGAAGCTTAGCATCAACATGTGCAGATTTAAACAAGAACAACTTCCTGTTTCAGTGTCAAGTGCAACATGTTGCTTTATCAAGATATTCTCCAAACTTCACAATAGAAACAGAAGGTTAGTCTAGTGTTAGCAGCTCTG
>CALSCE010010695.1:564401-576953 GCA_943593645.1 Bovichtus variegatus | reverse complement strand
TCTGTTCACAATGCAACCGAACAAACTGACGTTGTTTTAAAAAAAAAAAAAAAAAAAAAAAAATCGGTCATTAATTGACCTTTTCCATTACGCCATAAGAAACCAGTATCTGATTTCAAACTGCGTACGAGTAGTTTTCCACACGACAGCAGGGCACGGTGGAGCCGGTTACCGGCTGAGGGAGTTGTGCCGCCTGCAGCTCCTCATCTAACCCTCACTGTGACGGCTCTTTCTTGTTCCTGCAATATTTAAAACTGTCACCAAAAAAAAAAAAAAGGACCAAATGTGTCTTTGTTTGTGGACGCAACGCTCGATGTCGACGCTGAGTTGACGCTTCAGGAGGAAATGTTCAGTTTACATCAGCAGAAACTTAATCCAGCTCTGATACGGCCGTACGAGAGTGAAGATGAAACAATGATATCAATGAGCAATTTAACAATAAATTTAAAAAAACACAGTAAATTAGAGCTGCAAAGATTAGTCAATAATTTGATTAGTTGATAAACCAAAAATTAATTGGCATCCCTTTTCATAATCGATCAGTTGTGTTATTTGTTTTGAGAAAAAAATAGCCAAAATTCACTGGTTTCAGCTGCTCAAATGTGAAAATGTGTCCTTTTGTGTCTGAAGAAAATAATCTAAAATTTAATTGATAATAAAAAATAATAGTTAGTTGCAGCCCTACAGTAAATACATTGAATGGCTAATAACGATTATCAAAAACTGGGTCTGATTTCATGGAAATCTCAAAGATTATAAATCAATGTACTGCCACGTACTATTTCTTTATCACACTGTTATTTGCTCTCATCATGAAAACTTGACACTACTTACCTGTTTTAAAAGCAGCCGAATTAGCCAAAACCTTTATCCCGATTTTGGGTTAGGGTTAGTTTCTCTTAATAACAAAACAAAATGCATGAAAGTTGTCAAATCTTTCAAAACTCCCTTTCTAATTTGTACAGCAGCACATGAGACATTAAAGCTTTATCGACAGGGACACAATGAAAGCAGCAAGATAAATACTATCTTTGTGCATATTTATTTTTGTTGATTTGAGTCTCTGACACAAAGTGCATCTATTATCGCAAGGTTTTTCCTTGAACAAGTGTTTTGTCTGCCGCTCTGTTACCATCATTGCCAGTAATTCCTACGCTGCTATAACTTCTGTTTCTGATAACACCTCAGCGTTGGATCACTGTTTTCCCCCTCATGTAGGTCCTGTGTATTGATGAAGCCACAGCCAGCGTGGATCAGAAGACGGACAAACTGCTGCAACAGACCATCAGAGAGAAGTTTCAGGACAAGACAGTCCTCACTATTGCACACAGGTGAAAGCTTTTCCGATGCAAAAATCCATTTCCAACCCTCTCTATTGTTAAAGATGTAAAAATTCCGATCATTTATTATTATTTTTTTTTAAATAAAGTTCTTGTTCTTGTCTTTTTTTTGTTAATTTTTTTTAACATTTTGAAATCTTTGCCTCATTCTTTACTTGGAAATGTTTAGAAAAGTTTTTTTTTTTTTTTTTTTTTTTTTGTCTCCAGGATCAACACCATCATGGACTGCGACAGGGTGCTGGTGATGCATGCTGGGAAGGTGGTGGAGTTCGACACCCCGGCTGCTCTCTGCCAAACTGACCAGTCCATCTTCCACAGGCTGGTCGGCCAGAGAGGAGAGTGAGGCGACTAAAGAGACACTGGAAGGAGGGAAAAGTATTTATTTATATCATTTTATCCTGGAATGGATTTCTGAGAACTCGCTGGCTTCTTTCAGCACCGTCCTGCTTCACACTTTTACAATTTTTACAGCACACATTAATGCAACACAATCCTACTGTGTGAGCAGAGGAGAGGGCGAAGCATTGCTCCGTTGTTTGGACTTTAAAGTGCTGATGCAGGTTTTTCTGATTTATTTATTTAATTATCTTTTAATTGATTCTTTTAATGCAGATACGTCATTAATTGAAATGTTCCTAAATTCCTAAACCTTTGAATTACTTTGTTTTGCTGACTACTTTTTTTTTTATTTTTTTTTTTTTTACTTTATTTATAGATTTTCTATTTAGCACAAGATGGTGAACAAAACGTTGCATCTACAGTTCTATTTCAGACAACAGACAGAAAGAAAAGGAAAAAAGCACCTTTGCAGATATTACATAATATGATAATCTTAGTGGTCATAATAGACGTAAACAAGATAAGGATTTAGTTAAGTAAAGAGATTGGACAATGGGAAATAATTAAACATGTGTTGAATAATATTAATATGATAATGATAAAAAGTCCAGGCTTAATGGAGCTTGTACAACCCAAGAGGAGACCGTCTAAATCTAGAGTGAGCAGTTTTAGTTTGTCTACATAACATAAAAATAGCTCGCCTAAATTATAGAACAAGTCAGTGCGTCTAAGAGTATATGCTACTTTTTCTATTTGAGGACATTTTTAACTATGATTCAATACATTTGCTCTGCAATTTGTCCTGCTGAGATCTGTTTAAATTTATTACAAGCAAGTATCTGGCAGCAGGCCTTACATAGGCTCATATAAAGCTATGTTGACTCATGGGGCTCAATATCTGCACTCATATTTGTATATTTTGGAAATAACTTAAATTGAGGTAAAAGTATAAAAAATATTATTTTATGTTGGCTGCTTTTAAATTGTGACCCTAATTTAGACAATTATATAAAAAACCTCAACTTTTATTTTTAAGGTGAGTAAGAATTTATCTAAGACCCTGAGCTTCTGATTTATGTAGAAAAATGACGAAGTTTAGTAAAATGACGAAGTTTAGTAAAATGACGAAGTTTAGTAAAATGACGAGGTTTAGTAGCCTGTTTTTGTAGACGCAGTCAGGGATTTCTGTATAATATGTACAGTTATATAGTCAGAATATTTTGAGATTTTCTTTGTAAAATGAAGTTTAAATGAAGGTCTATCTTTGATAAAGTGTTTTAATTTACACTTTTCATCCGTCCACTGGCAGCAACGTGGATTTAGGGCAAAGATACCTGACCCTAAATCTGTTCGAGCTACCTCAGCTCTGAGGCAAAGCACTAAACATTGAACTGTTATAACTAAAAGCAATATTCTGAGGACATCATAGTCAGAATTTGTTGTTAATCACAGCACAGAGGATATTTAGGGTCATTTACTACTACTAATAAAGGTCTCAGATCAGCTTCATCTTGATTTAAGTTCATCATTTGAAGCAATCGACCATCATGTTAATAACTGAATTTGTTTTATTGGGAGTTCACGTTAGTCTTGGAGCTCAGGCTGTATTTCATAGAGATTATGAGAAACGGTATGTTTTGGTGTTCCTCAGGGAAGCTGTTTTGGTCCTCTGCCGTTTTTGTTTTGTGCGCGTTTCTTGGGTATCTTCAGAGAATAAAATGGACATTGCTGCTACTGTATGCTGACGATGAACTATAACACAATTCTACCATTTCTACATTTCTGTTGAGACATATGATGCAAATACACCCTGTGTATCAGTTACGGTTTCTTACAATTACATTTTTTAGGAAATTAAAATATTTTGTTAGCATTTGTTTTCATTACCATTGCATTTTATCTCTTTTTTTTCATTAAAAGTGCATTAAGACAGAAATAATTATGTGGCTCCAAAGTTGAAAGAAATTATTGATATTGTCTCAAAGTTATTATGACAATTATATAATAAATCTTACAAATCTCAAATAAACAAGGTTACCAAATAAGCATTTTTTCATGTTAGATATTTTGTCAACACGCAGCCATTCCCATCCTAAAAGATGCTGAAAGGCCACTTTTTTTGGGTCACATAATATATATTAATATATAATTTATATATATATATATATTAATATAAATATATAACTATATTTATATTTATTTATATATATTTATATATGTAAATGGAGCTTTTATCAACTATGCTTCTAAATGTTCTTAACTTTGGAACGTTTTTCCAAAAGACAAGAAAAACTGACAACGTACTTATTCATCTGGTTTTTTTTTTCACTTTTTGTCTTTGAATTGTAATTGTAATTTTCTGTTTTTATGCTTTCACAGTTTATTTTTATTTTATTTTTTATAAAAAGCACATGCATTTCATGAATGCAGCTACTGGGAGGTTTGGGAGACACTACAACTTGTGTGTTTTTTTTTTTGTTATTTACAAAACTCAAGATCTTTTTTTATAACCAGAGAGAACGGTTTTCTCTTAGTAATGAAGAGGATTCCCTCTTACTGGAGGCGAAGATTAAAACCTTCAGCCTGCCGTGTGTTTTTACTTTGTGTATCCGTTACAAACCACTGTGATTTCTTTTACTCTTGACATATATTTTCCGAACTTCTGTAAACATCCAAACTTCACTCTGACTGTTTTATACTGTATAAATATGTTTTACTGACATACTAGAGCTAGAACTAGAGTTAACTAGAGCTGCAACTAATGATTGTTTTCATCACCGATTTAATTGTTTGGTTTGTAAAACTTAAGGAAACTGTGAAAAAAGCCTGTGTCACAAAGTCCTTGAGTTCAACACGATAACATCAAATGGCCAAATCTCTCAAATGTAAAAAAAAAGAAGCTAATTCTCATGTTTTGAGGACGCTCAAACAATCAAATATTTGGCGTTTTTGCTTGAAAAATGACTCCTAACAATTAATGGATAATCAAAATAGCTCCCTATTCATTTTATTCCGATCAACTAATTGCTGCAGCTGTAATGTAAACTTTAAATTGGATTCAGATCAAAGTGCTCCTTTTTTTTTTTTCTGGACGTACCACTGGTAGTGCTACATGCATTGTTATGCTGAACAGTTCAGAGCCACTATAAACACAACACTAAACCTTCTGTATGTGCAATATAATGATATATTTAATCACCTATGAATCATCTGGGAAGGATTGTACCTTGTTGTTTTTCTTTGTTTTACTTGTGTCAACAAAGTTGCTTTATAATTAAATTACTCAGAATAAATCAGTTTCTTGTGTAGTAATTGTTGTCACACCTGTTTTATTTCACTTGTTTTTGTATAACGTCGGCGCCCTTGTGAAGCTGCAGCTTGGTTCCAGGTTCGGTTATATAATGACTTTTCTTTCCAGATTCACACAGACGCTTTGTGACTGTAATCAGAGTGACTCAACAAGTTAACGCCTGCCACTCCCTTGGCACAGGTCAGCATTTTTCTCAAGTTAACACATTTATCACATAGTCAGAGGGGAGTGTTTGGTTTATGATCTATTGAGCTGTCTTGAATCCTGAGAGTCGAGGGTTCAACTAGAACATTGGCTTTAATGCACGTGTGTTTGTCAGTAGCAGAATGTGAGTGAGTATAAGTAACATTTTATTTATATCGTGCTTTTCACAGGCCTTAGTCACAAAGGACAGGCATTTATAAAGTGAAAAACAAAACAATACACAGTGGAAATGCACAATAAATGACACAATAAATACATAAAGTGCAGACCTGATGCACAAAGGTTCCCCAAACGCCTCACCAAACCATGTCTTTAGCTCAAGTGCTGCAAAATCAAGGTTTTATTTTCTGCTACTTTACACTGCTACTCCAGTAACTATGAGGGAAATATTGTACTTTTTACTCCATTTATTTAATAGCTTGATTTACTTTACACATTCCGATTATTAATACAAAATATAAATAATCTAATGAATTATGATGCATTAAAGATTAAGATACCCAGCAGTTTATGAAGTAATTGGCTGCTCTTTTACCAGCTGCGACATGAAAGTGATGAACACATTAATGCAGCAATAATTATAATCCGATAATATGATATTTATTATTCTGAAATGGGCTATTCTGCATAATTAATACTTTCACTTTTGGTTCTTTAAGTATATTTTGATTCTAGTACTTTTGTACTTTTACTTGAGTAAGTTTGTGAATGCAGGACTTTTACTTGTAACGGAGTATTACTTCTTTTTTTTGCTACTTTTACTTAAGTAAACGTGTGTGTGTGTGTGTGTGTGTGTGTGTGTGTGTGTGTGTGTGTGTGTGTGTGTTTAAAGGAACAGATGTGTTGATGTATGAGGAGAAGTGGGTCAGAGATTCAAGTTGTACTTTTACTTTTTGTACTTTTGTCTGCTGTGGTGCTTTGTGTTCCGTGTGTATATGAGGCGCAGGCGTGTGGTCGTCAGGGTGTGTTTGCACGAGGCGGTGTGATGTCAACATGTGTTTGTGTATTTTGACAGTTAAACGAAGGAGGAACATCAAGGTGGAACCTGTTTGTCTGCTCCAGGTGGAGTCTTCGTCCGCCTGCTTGCAGCTCCTCTCCTCAGTCACGAGCTGCAGTGCAAACAGCGTGGACTTAACTCTCCAACATCAACAACACGGAAGCCCAAACACCTGCCTGATGGACCCTGAGGTCAGTTTCATTTAGAAATGTTCCTGCTTGCTCCTTAAGGTGGCAGGTTTTGGGTGACAGTGTTTCAGTTTCAGGTGACTGTCAAGTTTCTATCAAGTGTTTATTTTTCGACTTCTGTGTGAAATTATTGAAACACGTCTTTTTATTTTTATTCTTTACACTTAGTGCATCATGTTCAACCAGCTGGCAAAATGTTTCTATGAAAGGTTTTATTTCTCTGTCTTGCACACAGCTGGTTTTCAGCTTCTTGTTCTTCCACTCGTCTTTTATCACAACACCCATCTTTTATTTTTTATTTTCTTTTAAAAACCCCCAACAAATCCTGTTTCATTTAAAAAGTCATGTCAGTTCATTGTGATGGACTTACGTCACTTACACTCGTGTGCTTATTATTACAAACTACACATCCTCTGCTGCTGACAAATTACAAAATGTGCTGATTACTTTCAATTTTGTGTTGCTAATAATACAAAAAATAAATATCAAGGAGCGTTTTTTCGAGATCTGCATTCAGCTCCTACTGACCGAACATTTCACCTTTTACAACTGCAGGCAGGTGCACTTTGGCTTACTTGTAAGAAAGTGTAATACTTAACTTTTGAAGTAGTAAATCACCTGCCTCTTTTGCTGCTTTGGAGCCGTGTGTAATATGAGCTAAATGCCAATAATCTGATTGATAGTATTTTGTTTCACACAGTAAATTCGGAGTCGATTTTCGTGAAGACGTGGTCAATTTTTACAATTCTTTCAGGAAACGTGATACAAAACTCTCACTTTTCTTTAGGCTTTTTCTACCTCATACTACATTGTTTTGTCTTTTCATGTCATTGTTTCATGACAACATTTGTTACCATGTCTGAATGATTGTTGACTAAAATGTTTACACGTTTTAAAAAGTTAGTTAAAACGTTCACTTTTGATTTCTTTAGTAAATATCACATTGATATTGAGATCATTTCCTGATCATTTTTGTGGCATTCATTAAGTCCTTTTTGCCTCAGCATTGAATATGTGTTGCTATAAATGGCCCACTGATGATGTGTGAATGCTGGAGAAATTCTCCATTTGTTTTAAAAATCATATGAATTCAATTTTACATGTGACTGTTAAGATTTTTTTTTAATCTTAATATACATACTTTTAATTTGATGTGTAGAGTTAACCCTGCAGTTAGCTGTTTGTGGTAAATAAAGCACAGTTTCCTCCGTCCAACGCATCGTTTCACATAATTTCACACGATCTTGAACATGGTTTATCTGGATTTCCTGGAGGTCTGCCAGCTCTTCTGGGCGGTGGATGTGATCACTTTAACTTTGTGTGCTTTCAAAAAGGAAACGCCCAACAAATGCACTCTTGTTCGCAGCACTCCCGATAAACCTGTTTGTGGTTTTGCTCAAAGCCTTTACTCAAATACCTGAGAGATGCAACCAGGGTATCGCTCCTCCACCTGCACATAAAGTCTACAGTGAAACTGTTCTCTGCTGCTTATTTATGAATCGTCAGTAAAAATGTGCTCATGTGAGAACTTCATAGCACAAAGTATTCATCTTTATTTATTCTGAAATAAGATCTAAAATGCGAACATAAACAGTGTTGAAACATGCTTCAATGACTGCAAATGTAACTCAGAAAAAGCTTTTAAAAGAAAAACATGTGCAGATACGTTTCTTTAAACATTGCTTTCTAAAAGCATATTCCCATTTTAGTGTGTTGATTCTTGCAACTGTAATACAATAAAATAATACATCTACCCAAAGATTCTTGTATTTTCAAAGGTCAGCTTGGAAATGCAGTTAAAACTGAGAACGGACGGAAGTTTCCCAGAATGCTGCATTCATGTGCTACTGTACAGATTGGAAAAAATAGCTTCTTAGTTGGAAGTTAGAGCGAAGATGCTACATTATTTTTCTCAATCCCTTCTGCTGTGGATTAAAAACACAAATAATGTCTCAACCTGTTGGAAACCCTGCGATACTTCAGGTGTTTATAAGTTATGCAGTATAACCAATATGAAAAACCATCTATATGGATCGTCAACTACCCAAATACCAGTTTTGTCATATTTTGTAGAAAAACTTTACATTGTCGTCCTTTACCTCAGTGGTTTAAACTGATTTAAGAGCTGAAGCTTGTGTACAGTAGTGGAAACAGTACTGTGTAAAAAAGTTTAAAAGTATTAGCTTTAAAACATACTTAAAAGTACCAAATGTAAAGGCACTCATTATGCAAAATGGCTAATTTCTGAAAAATTCTTATTATTATATCTCTGGATTATAATTATTAATGGATTGTGTTCATCAATTTAATGTTGCAGCTGGTAAAAGTAATTATTTAAAATGTTGCTTTGTAACCTAATCTATATTAATATGTCAGAATGTATTAGTTGATTTATATTTTGCATTAATAATCCAAATCTGCAAAGTAACTAAAGCTGTTAAATAAATGTAGTGCAGTAAAAAGTACAATATTTTCCTCCAAAAAGTAGTGAAGTAGATGTATAAAGGAGCATATAAACTGGAAATTCCCAAGTAAAGTACAAGTGAGTAAAAATTGTAATTAAATAAAGTACTTGAGTAAATGTACTTAGTTACTGCTGTCGTATGATCTTAACTGTCTGCGTGGTTGGATCATTGAAGGCCAACGAATGTTCCTGCTCTTTTGTTTTCGAAGCTTTAACGTGTTACAAACATAAAGTAAATCATAAGCTGCACTGTATGTCATACGTGTGTAAAAAAAACTGCGATAAATCTGTTTCCTGAACTTTTTATTTTCTTCTATAGGTTTAGTCAAAGGGGATTTTTCAATGCCACGGTGACAGAGACACAGGGATCATGGTACGAAACATCTTGTTTTAGTTCTGTGTTAAATACAACATTATGTGCTATTTCAATTTCAGTTGAAATGTTAAAACTCAACCTGTTGAGGCATGCTTCTTTTTCTTTTTTTTTTGTAACACTTTATGAAATGTCTTTGTTTAAAGCCGTCACACCGCAGGGGAAGGAGTCTCTCCGATGTCCTGACCCTGGAGCAATCCGAGGAGGGAGGGCTGGTCGTTTCCAGCATCAACAACAGTTCAGCCAATCAGGGACTGACGGAAGGTACAGACCTTGATTTGCTAATGAAACTTTTTTTCCCGCATTGCTTTTGACAGTTTTGAAGGCAAGACATATCTTAGCTCTTAGAGTTTAAACAGTACACATTCAAGGATGTCATTGTACATTTGACTCAAGGTTGTGTTAACCCTTTACGCTTTAGACTCCGTAAGCGGGAGACACTTAAAATGTGCAGTTTTTGTTGGTTGTTAATTGGCAGTATTTTAGTGCATTAAATTGAAATCTCCCTCGAATATAATAAGTGTACAGAATTTTTTTTTGTACAGTACTTTCCATTTTTTGTGAGATTGTGGATTTCATATTTTCTGCTTACTCAGTTTAAATGTATGTTTAACAGACTGTGATCGAAACGCAGCTTAGACATTTTTCTCAAAAGTTCTCTGAAGACATTCAAATGTTAAAAACTTGTTTGGGACGTTTGCTTTGCCAAATAATCAGACTTTTAACATTTCTTTTGCACAAAACCTAATGCCCAATGCCCTGAGACTAAGGTTGCCCTTTAAGTGATACATTAGGATTTGCACCCATTGGAGTCAACCCATTGGCATGTCAATGTTCTGAAACAAGCTACTGTTTAATGCACACACTTGAATTATATTTTTCAGGGGATGAACTTTTGGGGGCAACAATCAATTTTGATCAACTATCAAAAGCCGAGGTGTTAAAAGTACTGAAGCTGATGGAGCCATATGACCACAAGTTTCAAGTCCTCACCAGGAACAACATGAGCAAGAGCCTCGGAAACCTGGACCAGTGTGCCAAGAGTCCTGAGACGGTAGGTCGAGTAGAGATATTATCAAGTCAAAGGGGGTTAAAACCAAACAAAAGTTTTACCTAATTTTCCTGTAATTCAAAAGGCATTCATTTTGATAGCACTTTAATAATGTTCAACTGAGAGCTGTTTTTGTGCTGCAATCTGCATTACATTGATTGATAGAAACAAAACTGAAATTGATCTGAACTGCTAGAGAATTGTTACATTGATGGAAATATTATAGTTACATTTCAATCACCAAGTTGTGGTTTATATTTCTAGATGCTGAATGATTCCTACAGTAAACTCTACAATGCCAAAATCAAGAAGTTCATGAAAGACGACTTGCTTGGTGCCAAGGAGCGCTCTGTGAACGAGGAGGTTCCCGCCAAGCCAACTCTACCAGGCTCATCTAAGGTCCACCTTAAGCATGACATGGGGTTGCCTCGCCTCGGAGTTGACTTTGGACTTATGAAAACCAAGACCACAGACATTGATTCCGATTCATCTGATGAAGCTGGAGAATCAAAATATGACAGCAATCTTAACCTTCCACCGATGGGTTTCGGCTTGAATGGGACTACTCTGAGTGGAGCTCAGGTACCAAGACTGAAAGTTGATCCTAGAAGTCCGCAGTTTAACTCCCCAGACTTTCATCTGTCCGGAACATTACCAGAGGATCCAAACACTACAGCTGGTATACAACTTCCAAACTGGGATAGTACCGGGAGAAATATCACTGGTCCATCCATTGACATTGGTGTTCCCAAAGTGGGCATTGAAGGAACAAACAAAGAGTTAGAAATGCCAAAATTCAAACGGCCAGACCTGGACCTCTCTGGACCTTCTTTTAGTGGTCAAGAAGGTGAGGTCAAGACACCAGATGTAGGTAAACTCGGTCTCAAGTATTCCAAGAGACTGAAAAATCCAGATCTAAATGTGGACAATCCTTCCGGTTACGCAGGCAAAGTCAGAGTGCCACTTAAAAAAACAAAGATTGACCTTAAATCTTCAGATTTAGATGTTGATGACCCATCTGGTAGATTGACAATGCCCAAATTTGGGTTCTCAGGAAAAAGTGAAGCTGATGTTAAAACACCTGACCTAAGTCTCAAAACACCAAAGACAAAAGGTGGAATTCATGCACCTAATGTAAATCTACCAAAAGCTGACCTAAAAGGACCAAATTTAGCCATTGGTACTCCATCGGTTGACAGTGAAGTTCCATCTAAAAAATACAAAGCTCCTAAGTTTAAAATGCCCAAATTTGATTTACCAGACAATCAAGTTCCAGGTTTTAATGGAGATTTAGAGGGACCAGATGTGCAGTTGGCAGCACCAGATCTTAAAAGCAGAATTGCAGACCCAAAGTTTGACATAAATGTACCCTCAACTGACTTGGATTTTGCAAGCCCATCTGGGAAACTCAAAATGCCAGGATTTGGGCTATCGGGAGGTGATCACAAAGGCCCAAAGCTAGACCTCAATACCCCTGACGTGGATATTAATATGCCTTCTGGTAAATTCCACATTGATGAAGATGCTCACTCTGGCAAGCTTAAACGACCCAATTTTAAGCTCTTTGGCACATTACCAAAGAATAAAGATCTGGATATCGATGCAGGGATGAAAACACCCAAACTAGCTCTTGAATCCCCAAAGATAAAAGGCATAGATGTACCTAATGTGAATGTGCCAAAAGTGGATCTTAAAGCTCCAAATGTAGACCTCCACTCTCCAGGTGTAAACATTGGTTCGCCCAAAGGAAAGTTTGCAATGCCAAAGCTGAATATACCCAGCTTTGACATTGATGCACCTTCACTTGATCTGAACGGTCCGAGGTCAGAGCTGAATATGCCGGATATTGGAAGTCCATCAGGAAAAATTAAGATGCCACATTTTTCAATGCCAGATTTTGGACTGTCGGGACCAAAGCTCAAAGGGCTTGATGGTGAACTGAGGACTCCTGACTTTGATCTCTCAGCCCCCAAATTTAAAGGAACTATTGGCTCCCCAGATTTGAATTTGCCTGAGATGGACCTTCATGAGCCCAAACTAGATATCTCTGCCCCAGATGTCAACATTGGTTCACCGAAAGCAAAATTAAATATGCCCAAATTAAAGATGCCTAAATTTGGTCTTCCAAGCCTAAAAGGACCTGAGATTGATGGCAATTTGGATGGTCCAGACATTGATATTAATGCACCCAATATTAATCTTAAAGGTCCTAAAGCTGAAATGCCAGATTTTGATATAACTGGTCCATCAGGAAAATTCAAAAAGCCACACTTTAACCTGCCTGAT
>CALSCE010010695.1:529017-541698 GCA_943593645.1 Bovichtus variegatus | reverse complement strand
GTGTTTAAATCCTTGTCATACTATTAAAATGATATTTTCTGATACAGTATATGTCACGATATGGCAAATGTTAAGCTGGGAATGTACCTTTGTTTGCACACTTTAAAAATATATAATAAATAGGCTGTATTTAGCTCTCGCTGTCTTTATTGTTTCTGACGCTGTCAATCAATGACTTCTCTCTCGCAGGGTTTCGGACCTGATGGGCTGGATGTGAGTATATATATATATATATATATATAAAAACAAATATCACACTTTAAGCATGCTGTAAGGGTTAACATGCTCAGTTCAGGTTGGCTGTTTGCTGGGTTACAGAAAATGCTGCTGATATTATTTTCATAACGTTAGTGGTGATACTGCAGTTTAGCACGGTACAAACAAAAAGATTTAAAGTGAAATTGAGAAGGAAACTTGAGTATTTTCCTTTTTTTTGTAAGATGTAATTCACACAGCAGGAAAGAAAATGACATTTTATTGTAACTGGTTTATTTTTTTGCCTTTAAAAAACCTTAATATAAAACAAAAACAAGAATATAAATTGTGTGTCAGTATCATAGACCGTATGTGGACGTAATCACTACTTGGACGACTTTGGCATTTTTGCCGTCGCCATCTTGTTTTTTGGAACCAGAAGTGACACGAGAGGGTGGAGCTAAGAACTACAGAACTACAGAACGTACGACATTTTTGGGCGACCAAAATGTTCAAAGTAACTTTTCCAAACACACAGTGAAAGTGTTAAAGTCTAAAGACGAAAACACAGACAACAGCGTGGAATCGACCTGTCAATCACAAGGCAGCGACGCCCTGTTTTACTCTAAATGGGACAATAATTTACTAACTTAACATCATGCTGCATTTAATAAGACTTGAAGCCAGCGATTGAGACCAAAATGTTTACTGAGGCTCAAGTGAGAAGTCGGATCATTTTCTCATAGACTTCTATACAATCAGACTTCTTTTTGCAACCAGTGGAGTCGCCCCCTGCTGGACATTAGAGAGAATGCAGGTCACTTTTTAGACCCGGAAGTTGCCGCTTGGTGCAGCACCAGTATTCAGACAATGTCACTTCATTCTTTCATTGTTTTTACACTAAGATTACATTTTTTGGATTCATTAGTTAAAGAAGACCAAGCTGAAGACTTTATTTGTTTGTGTTTGTTCCTGAAGTGTACATATGCTGTTCAATATCCTTTTCAAATAAAAGAGTAACTTAACACCAAACTCATCGACCGTCTGTGGGCGCAACTAACATTACAGTCATGAACACATAGATGCATTAATAATTATAGTTAAATAATATAATATACTTCTGAAATTGGTCATTCTGCACAATGGGTACTTTTAATGTTGGTACTTTAAGTATATTTTGATGACAAACTTTTAGGCTTTTACTTAAGTAAGGGTTTGAATGCAGGACTTTTACTTATAACCGAGTATTTATACACCGCAGTATTACTACTTATACTCAAGTGAAAGATCTGAAAACTTCTTCCACCACTGAACAAAGCTGCATTTATTAGTCTCACGTCACAACAGTAGGAGTGTTATATACTTAATAAACTATATATGTGTGTGTGTGTACAGAAGATGCATTTGTAGCAGTGTTTTGGAGGTTTTACTGCATCATATTGTTCATCAGAAGTTCATGTTTTGCTGTTTGTTAACAGGGTATTCCGGGTACAGACGGGCTACCAGGTGAACTGGGAAAAGTTGGAACACCTGTGAGTAAACTTATAATTTAGTTCTGAAAAGTTTGTCAAACATGAGCGATATATCTTAATTTAAAGAACAGAAGTATAGTGATAAGTGGAGCTGCTGATGCTGCATTAAGATTTAAGTTTCTTGTCCATCTACGCTGTTTTAATAAAGACGTTTTATTTCAATCTCTCACAGGGAGCGAGAGGCAAGAGAGGTCAAGTGGGTCTTCCTGGTGTTGCTGGGCCTCGGGTAAATAAACAGCTTCTGTCTCCACTGCTGATAAACACTGATTATTAAGGGCGACAGAAATGTATTATTTTACTTGTTATGGAGGCAGCTCTCAATGACGTCACTGTGGGACGTTAGGTTCATTAATGTGAAGGTCGGGTGGCCATTTTTAAAGGAAATAAGAACTCAGAAGCTTTAAGTTAACGTGTTTTTTGTACGGTGAAAAAAAAAGAAAATCACCAACATTATTGATGTGAAGTTTATTTAAGCTCAACACACATTGTTTTTGTTTTTTTTCCAGGGTCTTCCAGGCGTGTATCAAGGCGAGGACCTGGTAAGTTTGACCCCAAAGTATTAATTTACAATCATTTCAATAAAACATCTTTCTGCCTTTACAAAATGTTATGACACAAGCTTCAAACTGCAACTAAAATAGGAAGAAAATATCAATATAAAGTAGTAGGAAAAGAAACACGGCTGACAAAGTACCACACACATTAGCATATGGTAATGATCTGATTTCATGCTTTACAGGAACTTTTTTTGGTCTAAATTCTATTATTGCTGTGTTACAACTGAAAGCCAGACTGGTGTGTTCAAGTGCTCGTAGAAAGCTCCGACATCTGAGACTCAAGCAACTGATTTAAATCAAGATCCTTCCAAATTCATATCATCCTCTTTATGACATTAATGACTGAACTACAACTAACTTTCAGTAAGAAAGAACTATATTTGGTCATCTGTCCTTATCAAATAAAATAACTATGTCCTTATTAAATAAAATAACTATGTCCTTATTAAATACAATTATTATGTCCTTATTAAATACAATTATTATGTCCTTATCAAATAAAATGACTATGTTCTTATTAAATACAATTATTATGTCCTTATCTAATAATATGACTGTGTTCTTATTAAATAATATGACTATGTTCTTATTAAATACAATTATTATGTCCTTATCAAATAAAATGACTATGTTCTTATTAAATAAAATTATTATGTCCTTATCAAATAAAATTATTATGTCCTTATCAAATAATATGACTATGTTCTTATTAAATAAAATTATTATGTCCTTATCAAATAAAATTACTATGTCCTTATCAAATAAAATAATTATGTCCTTATCAAATAAAATGATTATGTCCTTATCAAATAAAATAATTATGTCCCTATCAAATAAAATGATTATGTCCTTATGAAATTAAATAACTATGTCCTTATCAAATAAAATAAAATTCAGTAAATAAAACATTGGTGTCATAGCTGATGTTCTAAAACTGACGACTGATCAGACTGTAGGCAATAACTACTAATTAATAAACAACAAAGAAAAAGTAGAAACAATTTGTAATAAAGAGGCCATCCATAAAAAAACATTTGTTCCTTTGCTGTCACTGCTAGCTCATGGGGTCATGGGGGGTCACTGGACAGTGGAGCCCCCTGGTGGCGGGGCTCTTCCATGACCTCAAATAGGCTGTTGTGTTTTTCAGTGTCCCAGCGCCTGTCCCGCTGGTCTCAATGGACATTCTGGTCTCCCCGGCATGAAAGTGAGTGAGATTCCACTGATGCCGTTATGATTATCTCCACTTTAGATGCTCAGTAACTCATTTTATAGACACAATGTATAACTTGTTGTTGCTGCCTGTCTGTGTGTAGGGCCACAAAGGAGTTAAAGGTGAATCCGGTGAGCCGGGCAGACAAGGACACAAGGTAACATGTCTTCCTCTGACACGTGCAGCCTTTATGATCTATTCCTGATGACATGCAAAGACGTGTTTTCCTTGAGTGAGGCGCTGCAGAGACTCTCATATGTGCAGAAAAGCGACGTTTTCTCCTCGACTCGACTCACAGAATTTAGTTTTCCATTGCGGCTTGTACACAATAAATCTGGGTTGAGTGAAAAATGTAAAACGATTGCTGTTGATGGTAGTTTGTTATTTAAAAACGCCGGGTTTTGTGCAGGATGTCCCGTGACGATTCACTCTGACCAATCTGTGGTCTGCAGGGTTTTTACGTCACCATTTAGTATCAGCTGGAACCTCAGCTGAGGACGTACTAAAACAAGTACTGAGTAGAGCCGTACCAGGAAGTGGAAAAAGTGCCAAAAGTGTCGAGAGAATAAAACATAGCGCTAGTTAACAAGAAAGCTTAATGAGACAGTTTCTTCTCCGCTTAGTTGTGTTTTCTCTGCAGCTTTTGCAAAAGTGAATAACGCTGAAGTAAATGAAAACAGATGGATACAAATATTTCTAAATATCACAGCATGACTTAACTTCTCTTTCAGGGAGATGAGGGCGGCCAAGGACTGATCGGTGATGTGGGAGCTCAAGGACTACCAGTAAAATATTTCACCTTTCTCTCCCCGCATCTTCAAAATGAGTCGACGCGTCACAGTCAAACGTATTAACATGGACATTTCTGTCTCTTCTCCTCTATCCGCTGAGTAATTTTAGGGTCAAGGTGGATCAAGAGGCCTCCCAGGAATATTTGGCTCCAAAGGTGACAGGGTAAGACGCCACACACACACACACACACACACACACACACACACACACACTACAGACGATTTCATGCATTCAAAATGTCCATTATGTTTGAGCCCACGGACAGATTTAGAGTTTAAACTTAATACAATCATCATGTTTTAGCCTCCGTCAGGTTCTGTTTTTACAGAGGAAATTAACAAAATGGCCGACTGTCAATTATCCAATCAGGAGAAGACACCTGATGGCGGGACCTCTTAGACATTTCAAAATAAAAGCTCATAAAAGAAGGCAACTCAATTTATTCTAATTGCTTTTCACTATATTTTTATTTATTGTGATTTGTTTCTTCTTTCTTTGATTTCTTTATAGTAAAAATGTATAAATGTGTCAGGATGAATAAAGCATTTGACAAATCTTATAATATGTAATGGAAATACCTGTGATAAAGGAATTTAAAAGAAAAAGAAAAAAGGCCCAATTATCAGTCAATCATTCATCATTCATGTCACCATGTCACCATCTGCAATTTCTAAGAACCATGTGCACTTTTAAACATTTTTACGGGTTTAGCATGTAAATTGTCTGTGTTCCTGCACATTGACTCCATTTATATCTTTTTAATAAAATAAAAAAATCCTAAATTAATGAAACTTTTACTGACTGCAACACATTTCCCGTCTGCACAAACAGGGATCTCGTGGAAAATCAGGAGATGGAGGTCCTCGGGGAATCCAGGGCGGCCCAGTGAGTCCCCATCTCTGTCTCACCTCTGCTGACTCCTTGTTATTTACACGTGAATACTAATAATAACAAAAAAACTGCTGACATTTTTCAGGGCGATCTGGGTCAAAGAGGAGCCATAGGTGAGCTCGGCCCAGCGGGAGTGCAGGTAAGATCGTACACACATATCAGAATTTGGCACCAGAGTTTCACTGGCTTAAAATCCTGTTTCCACTGGAAACACATCAAACGACGTCATGAAACTTCCTGAAAAAAACAAAAAACGCTTTTGTTCCTCCTTCCAATGTGTTATTTGAGTTATGTGTGAATACATTTCCTCTTTGTTTCTCCGTAGGGAGATCGAGGTCCATCTGGAATCAGAGGAGTGCCAGGGCCAGAAGGAGACCCTGTGAGCATCAATCATTAAATAAATCCAGAAATAAATGTCCCTTTCTACCTACCTACAGTCCCGCTGCTTTCCTATTCACACACCCTTTCAAACGCTACTACGTGACCTGCTTTCCTACTTTTCTATCTTCCCATAATGCAATGTCGTTGATTTTCAACATCCTATATCATATGTTGCTTTCCGTCTTTTGTTCTGAGTAGTTCCTTCGTTTAAAGAGCGACACATTAGTGTAACTATCTTTCTGTTCGACAGGGCCTCGCCGGTCCCGATGGCCGTGAGGGAATACCCGGGCTGCCAGGATCCAAGGCAACTAATATCTATTTATTTTATATTTTACTGTAGTTTTGCTGCAAAGTCTGTGCTCTGAATCTGAAGTCCTCGTGCCTTTTAGCAAATCCCCCTGACAGATTGTTTTGTTTTTTTGTTTTTAGGGTATTACAGCGAAAAATGGTGCTCCAGGGGATGCCGGCACACAAGGACTTCCTGTAAGTGTGACGTCAGACACAAAAGCTTCTGATTCATCACTGACAGTGTGAGATGTGTTGATGTCTGATACCATTTCCTTCATGTAGGGTTTGCCCGGCGCTTATGGCCAAAAAGGAGTCAGTGGTGCAGTGGTATGATAACTTCTTTGTTGAGTATCACTATTAATAACACATGTTTACAATACTACTGCTCTTACTGACGGCCACATTTAGATTTGAGTGTCTTTTGTAAAATGTTTTTCTGTATTTGTCACCAGGGCAGCACAGGTAATCCAGGGGTTGTAGGACTGATGGGGTCTCCAGGGAAACAAGTAAGTACAATAAAGTTATTTAACGCAAAAGCCTCTGAGTGATTATGTAAAAAACACATCTAACTGGGAAATTCCTCAACCACGTACAAAAACTGACATTTATTAAGGTCTGATAATTACATGATTTGATGTCTTTTTTGTTTCCAGGGCGAGCGTGGCGAGCAGGGAGAAGTGGGACCGATGGGACCCAGAGGAGGACCAGTGAGTCAGCTGCGTATACATTTCAGTTTGTCTCCCCGGGACAGGAAGTAGATTGTTCCACTTGTCACTCATCCTGGGCTGTGGTTGAAAAGTAAAAAAGAAAAAGCCATGTTTGATCTAGTCTATGCATGTATCCTGATTATTGTATGAAAACACATGATGATCTGCGTCCTGCATCGATCGTGTTGTGTGTTTGTTTTTCGTGAATGGTGCTTTAAATGTTGTGGGACGTCATTATTTCCATTTTTTTCATAAAGGAAGGTCCAGTGTAGCCTGTATTAAAGGAGATAAGAAAGGAAGCATTGAAGCACCTTTCATCTTAGAGGATTTGCCCAGCTCTTATCATGGCTGCCACTTACATCCTGCCGGGATATTTCACTCAGTTAGGAACCTTCTTAAGCAAAAACGACTAATCGACCGCATCCCTGGAGTCCCAAAGGTCTCCAAGGCAGATCTGAACGTCCAGAGTGTTTCTAACCCACGTCCTGACTTCCTGCTCTGTGTCCAGTAGCACAACCATCACACGATCACAGGACATGGCACAATCCCCAAAATGCCTTGCATTAAATGACAGGCAGAGTGTTAAACAAATGCACTAATAATGCAGTCATTATTGAACGTATTGTAGCCCGTGTAAACCTGGTCAACCTCTGATTGAAGGAGGTTAATGCAGCCACGCAGAACATTTTTCTGAAGCCCCAAAGTGAGGACTGAGTGATTTTGCAGCACATAACTTATCCTTTGTTTCCAAGATCAAAACCAGGATAAACCTGGTTAGTTCTGCACATGAGTCATAAAGTCTAATCTTTTCTTTTTCTGAAGGCCAGCCAGAACACATACAGTCTGTTGCACAGTTCAACGTTTTTCATCATGCATTTTGCAGATTTCCCACTTTTGCATCATCTAATACAATAACATACAATCTAGGTCACAAACACTGTTGCCTCTCATCGTCCAGGAGGAAACATTATTGCAAAACTACCAAATAAAAGCCATAAAAGACACTCACAGTTCTTGTTCACAGGGCAAAGCTGTTTACAAAACGATTTCCGGGATAAAGTCTCCAAATCAAGTTATTAACTTAGTCAACTGAAAATGAACAAAAACTGCATTAGCAGCTCTAATTGCAATAAACACATTTTTCATGTATTTTATTTTCTCTCTTCCAGGGTGGACGAGGAGAGACGGGACCTGGCGGGCCTCTAGGATCACCAGGAGCCAGGGTAAGACCCGAGAGAGAGAAGGTCTAATATCAGGGATAAAATGTCACCCGACACATCAACAACACACACAAAGTGACGGAGAATGAAAGCACGCAGGGAGAACAGCTGTGCAGGTGGAGGTGACAGTAGAGTTTCTTCAGACTACAGTTGTTATTGCAGCTTTGAAGTGGGAAGCGGGATAAAAACAAACCTTCACCAACAGCTGGAAACAGAGACGAGTGTGTGTGTGTGTGTGTGTGATTACACGAATAGTTGAGCTGTGTCCACAGTTAGGGAGACGTCAGACCACAACTCCCTCTATCACAAATCGGATCAAAGTTCAGTTTGAAGGAGGCAAGATCAATTCCTGAGTACCTGTGTGTCTCGGTGCACATGTGGCAGCAGCACATAATAATATAATACACAGTAATTATGGTGGATGGTGAGCAGGACAAAGAAGACGAGGTGACTAAAACAAGACAATTGTAAGAGGAAGTGCTCTGCATGAAAGAAAGGCCTCATTTCAGATGCTTTTTTAAACTACGTGTAAATGCTTCTTTTTTCAGAGTGTAGATAAAATCCACATGTTTTTGTTTTTTTTTTTATTCCCAAAAGACTATTGGCTTTTTTCCATTTTGAACAAACATTTACAAAAAAACCCTCCCTCCCATCCCCAATAATGCAACATCCTCGTTAAAAAAAAGAGAAACTCAATGAGCATAATATTAAAATATAAATAAGTAAGTAATTGTAGAGGGGAAAAAACAAACAAGTCTTATGCCAGACTTATCTGAATATTCATTTAAAGGCAATTACATTACATAACAGAAAGAGAGAGAGAAATTAAGTAGTTTGCATTTACATTTACTGGAAAATCTTCAGTGTATACATGTAATAAATAAAAAACACATGTTTATGCTTGGTGTAACAGTAATAGTGTCATATACAGTAAATCATTAGTCACAGGTGCATGCTGTTATATTGGCTTTCAAGAACATCCTTTAAATTGAAGTTACAAAGAATAAAGAGTACTACATTTGACCCTAAACAGGTGTCAAGACCTTCTCAGAACGTGTGTGGCCCCAGTAAAGAACCCTGTGGTGCTCCAAACATGAGTTATTAGTTTCGCATCTTTATGTTAAAACAAAAAGGCATCAAGAAAAAGACTAGGGATAATTAAAGATCTTCATGAAATCAAGACAATTAAGTAAATACCCGATTGGATCAATAGCAAAGTATAATTCATTGTGATAAAGAATTCTCAAACTTTTTGTTGCACCTACAGACATAAATCCTGACACGATTGTGTAAGAAAAAAATAATTTCTTAAGAATGCACCAACCTTCTTTCATAAATATAAATGTAATAAATGATAATTGTCACGTAGCAAAAAACAAACCTGGATCACGACAAGAAGAAGTTATTATTATTATGATTAGGATGTAATTACTTTTTGAATTTATGCAAACAAACACAAGTGTTTTTTGTAAGAACTAATTACGCCTGAGAGCAAAACAACAGAATTATGTTAATACTGTTATGGTAAAAAATTAGACCATGAATGGATCAAAAAACTGAAAGGTATATTTTGAGTAATCTAAATTCAAAACTTCTTCCTGATTCCTTCTTCCTGATTGATACGCCAGGGCCGAAGTGCCAGCTTAACCTCGCTGCTCAGCCGTGAGCCGCTGCAAACCTCGACTCTATTAAACTAAAAGATCAAAGCCCTGAAATACGAGCGATCAGTGTTCAGAAATACTATCTGCTATCCTGAACGTATTATTGGACACGAGGATCATTCCCCAAGATAAACCTTGTATCTGGGACCTGAAGCCTTGTGCCGTGCTGTTATTAAAGAGTGGCAGGTCTTTATGAACTTCTGTCCCTGCAGTTAAGTCTCTAATCCGCCGGTGAGCGTTCATGAATGGCCCCTTGTTACAGAAATCCGAAGGCCCAAGGGGGTTTTTCTGCAGCTCAGGGGGGGATTCAGGGCAGGAAAAGAAGCTGAGAAGCCCTGAAAGAGCTCTCTGTTCCCCAGGAATGCCTGAAACCCGTCGGCCCACTGTACACTACAATCAGCACCCACACACACCCAGAAATATGTGAAGCTGGTTGGATGATTGGGAGGGAGGGAGGGAGGGAGGGAGGGGGGGGGGGGTCTTCAGGTCCTTCAGATGATGTGAAGCTGGAAATGTTTTTATTTCTTCTGTGGATGTGGTCAGGTTGAAGCGGGGGAGGTGACTTTCCTAAGCTTCTCACAGTCGGCCTTGTGTTATGATTGTGAGTGTGTATTAAACCTGTTTACGTCGTGTGTGTTTTAACAGGGAGGCAAAGGGGACCCCGGCCTTCCCGGACTGCCCGGCCCTGCTGGGTATCGTGGGCAGACGGGCGACAGGGTGAGAGACACAAAATGACACGAGACAAACGCAACTAAAACAGTTCTCCTCTCACCTGTAGCATGATACTTTGAAACAAATACAGATGTTTGAAGGAGATGTTTTCACTGCAATGTACAATATGTATTAGAGAGGGAATTATCCTGCTTAACTTCTCCAACAAAATCAGTAAGCAAACGGTAATAAGGGAGTTTATGCTGAAGTACATGGGATGTATTGTTTTGTTTTTAATGTTTTCTACTTGTCTTGGTGTGAGTTGGCAGTGTCGGCCGTACAGATGTCTGCGTCTTGAATATAATTGAACTTGATGACACTCGGCTTGTGGAGCTCAAAGCGCCAAAACAATACATTTGAAAAAATCAAAAGCAACGTCTCTTTCCAGAAATCATGACCCAGTTACTGAAGATAATCCACAGACCTTGTCGTGAGCAGTTTCCTGTAGGAACTACTTTCTAGGAAGCTGAGAAGCTCTCCTGAGATAGCTAACGTTACGTCTCAGCCGAGGAGGACGCCATCAATGTTTACATCTCCTCCACTTCCTTCTGCGTGGTGATACGGTTGGCGGGTGTAGTTCAGTAGAAAGAAAATAGTTCCTACAGGAAACTGCTCACAACAACAAACAACTGTGTTATCTGGAGTAACCGGGTCATGATTTCTTGGAAAGAGACGTTGAGTTTTTCAAATGTTTTTTTTTGCCGCTTTGAGCAGCACAAGCCATGAGTGCAGCAGGTCAATAGGTCAATAGGTCAATAGGTCAATAGGTCAATAGGTCAACAGGTCAATAGGTGGCAGCTAGATCAATGCATTCTGTTATTTATATGACGCAAGTTTATTTTCAAATGTACCTCGGCTCAGATTATAGAAATACAGTCTAGTTCAAACGCCCCATACAGATGTTATAATGTTATGTTATATAATGTGTGGTGGGAATTTGTAGATGTCAAGATGAAAATAGTTATACAGGTATAAAGTGTCTCCTTTTATAAGGCAGACAGTTATTACCTGAATCTAAAAATCCCTCGTTCACCTGCTCAGCAGCAAACAGCAGACACACACAGCTGGAGACAAGATGGGAAACATGGTGGAGCAGATAATATATATAAAATATAGCAGCTAAAGAGAACGATATCTTCCTCAGGAGATGGTAGAGACCAAAAACGGAGCTAAAAGAGAGTGAATATTGGACATATTTTTCATATATATATATATATATATATATATATAATGAATGATCATGTTGCTGATTGATTTGTGAATAAGCAACTGTGTTATAACTTATATATAAGTTCATCAAATCAACTTTATAGGATGTTATGTTAGTGTTGTGTCACAACTTGTTTCTGCTGCCACCAAGAGGCCAAACAAAAAAAAAAGTTATTGCAGGTTTAAAGAATTAATTTTAATTTTAATTATTATTTTTTTAAATATCCGCCATTGTCAAGTTCAGTGTGTGAAATAAGCAAAACTATGAGTATAAAGTAAAAGTTCAATCAGATTGATTAATGCAGGATCAAATGTAGAATAAAAAATTTGCGATTTAATTTGACTTAACCAAATATATATAAAACATGTGAAAAGGCCTTACTATATATATATGTTATTATTATTATTATTATTATTATTATTATTATTATCATTATCATTATTATTATTATTATCATTATTATTATTATTATTATTGTTATTAATATTATTATTATTATTATTATTATGACTATAAGAACATATATGACAGATTTAGTTGTTTGAAAATATTAAATAGTTTCAGATAATCAAATCTTCGTTATGTTCTTCCTCAGGGTGCAGTCGGTGTTGATGGGCCACAGGGAGACCAGGTATGTTTCATTAATTAAATAAACACGTGATTACAGAGTGAGGAGCTGGACGACATTAAGCGTCGTGTATTTATATTTCAGGGAGCTGGAGGCGATGAAGGGACAGCAGGAGGTGTCGGAGAACTGGTGAGTGACAAACAGCTGAAACACTTAAATAATAACATAATAATAATAAATCAGTGTAAAACCACGAGAATGTGTAATTGTTGTTATACATAAGAATATGAACAAATGCTTTTACTTTTACTTTGCAGCATTACTGCTTTGTGCAGACGTACACTTGTTCACGTGTCTTTTCCTTCACAGGGAGATCAAGGAGAAGCAGGAGAGAGAGGATCGGTATGTTCACTGAAACACATCTGGTATAATTCTTGTTATTGTTCACGTCCTGCAACTGTTTAAGGATCATCATTTAGTTCATGGCTGCAGTTTGTGAGCTTTAACTGTGAAGCAGCTGCACGACATTTTGAGTTTGACACGAAAAGCTGATAAATGAAATGAATTGTCTGGATTCACAGATTTTTGATCAGTTAACAAATAACACAAATGACTACAAAGAGTCACAAAAAGACCACAAAGACACACAAAAAGACTACAAAAAGACATAAAATTACTACAAAGAGACAAGAAACAACTACAAAGAGACACAAAACGACTACAAAGAGACATAAAAAGACCACAAAGACACACAAAAA